>JAURVB010014282.1:0-18936 GCA_033002965.1 Piper betle | reverse complement strand
AAATCAGAATCTGACGAGAGAAGACAATCCGACGGGAGGTGGCAGAATCTGACGGGAGGCGGCAGAATCCGACGGGAGGCGACAGAATCCGACGGGAGGCGGCAGAATCCGACGGGAGGCGGCAGAATTCCGACGGGGGGCGGACGGTGAAAGAGAAACATGAGGGGGAGTATTTTATTTGGTCGTTGGATTTTGATCCAACGGCCCAAAATAGGGCCGCGCATGCGCTGCCAAAATTGGCAGCGCAGTGCAGTATATATATATATATATATATATATATATATATATATATAAAATTCCTAATAAAGAATCTGGAAATTTGTTATGTCTTCTATCTCTTAAACATAAGAGTATAGATGTATTTAGTCCATCTCTAGTTAAAGGTTTTACTGCTATTTGAACTAATCCTAAATGAATGTAATTATATTCCTTACTTAAGTCTTCTAATATCTTAGAGTTTAATAATGATACGTGATTAGTAAAATTTTGTAAACCAATACTATCTTCAAATGTTTTAATTACATAAGCTTGTTTAAACTCTATTAGTCCTTTTTGATATACCGTAGTAGGTTGTATTTTATGAAATAGTCCATTTATTTAGGTTTTGTTCAATATTATTATATACAAGTTGTTCCGTTATTTTGGTTTTATCCAGTTCTTTTGATTTCCTAATCAGTTTCTGGATTAAAGCCATCTTTTCCACCTAGTTTCGCCTTCAGTTAGGAATTTGAGTAGCAGAACACCTCACAACTGCGACTTCGCCAAACCACGGCCTTGCGTCGACTTATAATGAGGTACTGCAGTCACCTAGCCTGGTTATGCACTAGGTTTCTAATTTGGCTCTGATACCATCAACGATCGCGGATCACAAAAGTCACGTCTTTTAATTACGGTAACAATAATTTCACAATAACAGTATAATAATAATAATAATATTCACAAGACAACACTAATAATATTCACAATAACGTAATGTAGCATAGTGAACAACATATAACTACATATAATACGTGTCATAGAGCTAAATATAAATAGAGTGTTGTGGAAGGTCAGCCGTAACCACAACCACGAACATAAATTAGAAAATAGAAAAGCCTATCTCTGAGGCTAACAGAATCATAAAGGCAGAATTTAAATGAGATATAGCCTTTGCGGCGATGATTAACTATCTACTAAAGCCTAGCTCAGAGGCATAGAGAATAAGTTCCAGAGAATAGTTACCCAAATTACACGCTTTATTACTTTCACTGAATTTACAAGTCACTCGTGGTGAAGTTCTGGATTTCACTCTCTTTTCTTACTCACGTAAATACACAGAAATACATTCTTATACATATAGTATATGGACAGATACTGATGTATAGTTTTCAAATCATACGATCACAAAATACAGTAGACCATACTTAATACAGTATTCAAAATGTAATGTACATAGAGTACAAAAGACAATACACAATACAAGTATAAACACAACTTCATTAAACAGCTACTGTGCAGTGATCAGATGAAATTTTTTTTTTTTTTTCAAAGTTTTCAGAAGCACACGAACACGAAATAAAAAAAAACTCAATATTTGAAGTCTCCTTCCTATATATAATGGATTTAATTTAGGATTCAGTTGGGCTACTAATATAATAGAGTAGATCAATTTGAGTGCAATTTCCGGGTCTACTACAAGTTGATTTAAAATTATTTATATCAATTTTTTGATGCGGTTAACAGGAGATAATGTCAATTGAATTATTTCTCACTTAAGAGTTGAAATAAATATTTATATTATCTTTAATTATTGATTTAACTAAATTAGAAAAAAACAAAATTGATTTTGCTTCTTGACTCTGGGTCAAGTAGAGTTGTGCCTGTGGGTCAGTTTAAAATTGTGAAGCCATATAGTAGATTTAATTTTAGGAATTTTTACGTCTTTTTATTATTATAAAGTTACCATAACAGTTTTAAAACTACAGTTTGTTAAGTAAGGTTTTACGGGTGGGAGCGGTAGTGTATTGTGACTGGGCAATGTAAACACATACACATAACATTTTTTTCCAACATAGCTTTCATTAAATAACAAAGCAAACAGTGTCATCATTAATACTTTTGCAGCACAATGTGCTAACATATGGCAATTAGGGAGGCCCAACATATTATAATTTTATCGATAATCGCTAAATAAACTAGGAGATTATAGACCAAAAAATGTAGATGTTAAATGAAGAGATAAATTATAGTAAAATTTATTATTTTTATTTGTTGTATTTTGATCTGTTAAATCTACTATTTTTCATCCATCACAATTTCTAGTTTCTCCTTTTTTTTATCAATGTAATAATAATAAGAGTTGATGAGTACAAGTTGTATCATTTTTTTAAAAAAATTGTGTACCATGTTCTTGTATCTCGTAATTTTCATGATCTACATAATTGCTGTTTGCGTTATTATCTTGGACTTCTATAATTTGGTCCCCAAGCTCATCCTTCCATGACCACAAAACTTCACCACATTTTTGGAACCTTTTTTCATTAATTGACTGAGGGACCAAAGGTTTACTGGTTTGAACTAAAGACAATTGGATAGATTGGCTCCTGTGGATACCACAATACAAGAAAGAGCTAGCAATCAAACTCATCCCACTTAATAACAATGGATTGATTGATGTGGCTTTGCCTCATGCCTTCAATGTTGCATCCAAAGAGCAGATCTGGGTGTTCTCTAATTGGCTAACTTGACTCTAGTCCAGATGGTTCTATGCATTAACCATTAAGACCACCTCAGAGTTCTTATCATGGTTCTGTACCTTGCATATAAATCACACAAAGAGCACTCAATTTGTGGACTTAGTTATAGACCCACTAAAGGTAAATGAACGCCTAAGTTTATATTGTACCTGGAAGCCATTGACAGGAGGATCCACTGACCCACCCCATTTTCTAACCCTTGATTCTGCTGCCATGGCCTGCAAGATTGGTCTTTCTGTGGTGAGCTAATTGTGCAGAGAAACAACATAGAAGAAGAGAACCAATTAAAAAGGTGAGAAAACTACCTCTTGCTCCAGTTGGTGCCCAAAGTAATGCCAGCAAGTATCAAGGTTTGCAAGCCAACTCCACTTGATCATTCCACTCCATATTCCCTATTTCAATTTACCCAACATTTTTTATCATAGTATCAGTGTAACTAATAATTTTATTAGTTGGTTTTTGCAATACATTGAATTGAATAGCTAGCTTACCATTACACCCATGCTCAAGTGAGAGCCAAGAAAAAATCCAAGGGGAAGGCCAACCACATAATAGCACCCCACATTCACATATGCAACCAGCCATTGCCATCCAGCTCCAACAGCCACACCTGAGCAGAACAGCACTTTTCTCACATACATTTTAACTCCAAGCAATGAACATGTCAAATAGAAGTGGACATTTGTTATACCTGTTAGAACAGGTTGCACACTGTTCAGGAGAAGAGTGAAGGCAAAGATAACTGCAAGCTTGGAGACAGCATGAGCCACTTCACGGCTGTTGGTGAATGGAAGTGGATATACATCTCTCAAGCCCAAAACAAGGGCTAGGAAGAAGATGCCCATTAGAGCAGAAGATATGACCACCACCAATATTGAGAATTTGGCAGCTCTTGGTCTCCCTGCTCCAAGCTCATTAGAGATTCTCACACTATAAATTACAGAAACATGATTCATACTATCTTTGTAAGTAAGGCAAGATCATGGCATCAATTGATAGGGGAGGTGAAATTTGATGGCAATGCTTGTTACCTGATTGCTGCATTGAATCCCAGGAAGATCATGATCTCCCAACCATTCAGATTTGTGCTGCAAATGGAATTATACGATGAAAAAGTTGAGAATCAAAACACTAGAGCTTGCTACAATCTGTATCACCACATACAAGGGAAACATTCAAGTGATCTTCAAATTACTGGATGTATACCATATGGATATTGCAGCCACGGCTACCTCTGCATTCTTGAGGCGACCAGCTAGCACAACAAGGAGCATGTAGTACCAGAACTCCAGACTGCATCACAAATTTGTTATCTGAGTGAATTGTCTCAAATTGAACAATATTCTTGCTTAAGTAAATATTATATACTCTATTCTTTTCCCAAGCATTGGGGCCTTTCTTAATGCCTTCAACTGTTAGAAAAGATGTTAACCATCTAAATTTTTTATCTGGTATGAAAATCAAATTAATTGTATTAGCTGCTAAAAGATATGTTTGACATATATACTTAAGTCAAAGCCAATTTTTTAAAAAATTACTCCAAATACTTTTTGAGGGTTGACTCTACACTTAGAGTTCTTCAAACTAGGGCTCATGCAGGATTATTTGACCACGGAATTGGATTTTTTGTATCAAATGGTATAGTAAATATGTTGTAGAAATTCTTTGATTAGTGTAAATCATTACAACTAGAAAAACTTAACTAATGTTATTTTTTTAAACTCCACTAATTGTGGTGATTTGAGTCAATTAAGAAGTTGTTAGAGCGGGTTTGTTGTAGCACTTGCTTCCCCAAATCTGGTTCTGTTACTTCACATATCAAATGCTATACAAGTTGCTTGAGTGGAGGAATTAGATTAAAAGATAAAATTCTTATTAAAAGAAAGTTTAGTTATATCTGAATCGTAACGGATCCGCTTACGTCCTAACTAAAATAAAAAATTTGCATTACGAAATAAAAAACCAACTTACCACATCATAATTGCAGATGCTACAGAGAGCCTAGCAAAAGCCCCCAAGTCCTTGAAAGCCCCCCAGCTAAAGCCATTCCAAGCCCCAGGGCAGTGGCCCATCACTATGTATCCAAACTGGCCAAGCACCACCACCCACCAGGCAATGTTGAGGGAGGCGGCGGCGCCGGGGAGGCCGAGCCGGAGCTGCACTATCAACAGCCAACTAAGGAATACATGGAAGAGCAAGGCGGCGCCGGAGATCCAGGCCATGGCCATGACCTTACTTTGTGCCTGCAGGAATTTTTGCAGGGGGAAGTTGAAGCCATAGGCAAACAGCTGGGGGATCATGTATAGCGAAAACTTGCCGGCGAGTTCGGCGATGTCCTTGTTCTGGCCGAATAGTGTTAAGATTGGGGTGGCGAAGATGTAGATGGGAAGTAGGAGGAGGCACGTTGTGTTGAGGATGACCCATGAACGTTGCATGTACGTTCCAAGCATGTGTAGTTGCTTTGCTCCGTAGGCTTGGCCACAGAGAGTCTCCAAGGCACTGCCCATTCCCAGCTGCATTTATACCAATTAATTAATTTAATCACAACATCAAAATGATTCTCTTGTTATGAAAATATCATAAGCCAATGCATTGTCCAGTAGATGATAGAAAAGTATTACACTACATTTGCTTATTATTTGGTGCATCAGTATTCCCTTCCATTGTTTTATTGATTAAATACAAAGGTGTAATTCAAGAAAGTGATTTTGTTAGTTTGCCATTTTTTTATAATATTTTGATATTCGTGGAGACTTGTATTCAAAAGGGTCTTTGCAGGGATTTTAGAAAAAAAGGTTGTATTATCCACATTTGCATTGCGCAGACAAACTAATTAGTTATAGTCAAACAATTGAGTATAAAATTATATATATAATCAAACAATTGCCGGCCGCGGGTGGGTTGGTAGGTCACAAGTAGGCGGGCAGGCTGGCGGGGGGGGGGGCACTGGGTCGAAATCCAGTGGCCCACGATTGAAATGCTGCATGCGCGGCCAAAAAGGGCGGCGCATGACAACGCTCCTATATATATATATATATATATATATATATATATATATTAAGAAAATTACTCCGCACTGGGCGCAGAAAATTTTTTTGTACCCCTAGCGTCAGGGCCGACTAATTACATGGACGACCCAGATCTAAAAAAATTGATCTGGGCTGTCGGATTACAAGGACGGCCGAGATCAAATTTTAAAAGAAGCAGATCTGGGCTGTCCTTGTAAGCCGATGGCCCGGACACGCGGGGCACAGTACCTGGCGCTCTCTCTCTCTCTGTATATATATATGGTTATGTATATGGTTATGTATAGAAGCTCTTCTTTCTATGCATATGTACATGGGCCTAAGATGCTGGACCCAAAATAAGGCAATTACCACTCCAAGGTATTGGTGCCTTGTTACTGTGGAAGCCAAAATCTGATTTCAACTTCCAAGAAATTAATTATAATGAACCTTTGCAACAGTGGCCAATGAGAAAAAAAGATTGAGATGTAAAAATTAACAATAATACTAGTGGTGAATATGCAGTTTTTTAGGCAAGGTAAGTGGGTGGTTATTTGATGAGAGTCAGTAAACCAAATGCAGGTGGAAAATTGCCTTTCTAAAAATTGGAGTAGAAAATCTGGTACAAAATAACTTTTACATCTATATTTGTTGTTCGCAAATTAATCTCAATATATGTACGATTTAGGTTAAACTAGTCGTTATATATGATACAATGAAAATATCAGAAACACCCGCATTTCAAAGTTTTCTTTAAAAAATAACCAAGTTTACAAATTATACCATAAATATCTATTTTAAAATTTTCATATCAATTATGACCAAATTTTATCATTTTTTAGATAATGACAAAAGTACCCATATGATTTATTTTTACTTATACTAAAATATATAATAGATAAAACTTATAATTTTTTACTAACTTTATATATATTAGTAAAAAATTAACTAATAAATATTAAATAAAATATAAAACTATATTATTGACAAGCTAAAAGAGTAAAAAATATTTTTTATTGAATGTTGGACAATTAAAAAGAAAATTAAATTTAGGCCATAAAAAATAAAAAAATAAAAAATATATATTTTTAGATGTTCAAAATTTTAATTTGAAATTGTCACATTTTATTAAAAATTAAAATGTTTGTTTTATCCAATATATTTTTATTATGAATATTTTTTAAAAAAATAAAATATCATTCATTATATAAAACACAAAAAATATGTACGAGAAAATTTAAAATTAGATTAAGGGTATTTATGTTAATAAAATAAATATTATGAATAATATATTGTTCAAATATATGAATTGGCTACATATGAAATAAAAATTTGAGATTTAACTATATATATGATATAAAATTTCAAATTTTGGTCATTTTTAAATTTTGGTTATTTTTAATAGAAAGCATTCAAAGTTGGTTATTTATGATATTTTCCTAATAACATTTAAAACTATTGTTTGTATTTGAGTTGTGTTTCACGTTCACAGCTCCTTAGATACAGAGAGTTGTGTCGTTTAATGCTCACAAAACTATAAGGTGAAGTACAAATAATATTTTCCTCTGTATTTGTAAGTGATATACATACCATGATACCATAAGCTAGGCCAGCAATGACCATGTTCTCGGTAGACACAGCGTCCAGCTCCAATGTGGTGAGATGGCCGGCGAAGACCTGAGTGACGGCTCCAAGTGAGTACTGTGCGACGGCAGTGAAGATAGCCGGGCCAGCGAGTCGCCATAGGCGCCCGTTCTCCACTGCCACCTCCTCCACAAACTGCCGGCAGGTCGTGATCGGTTCAATGTCGGCTTCGGTGCCGTCGAGGAGTGCATGATACATGGCTTCTCCGGCCATCGCTACCACATATAATTTGGGGATTTGCTACATTTAAACAGATCATTTGGCCGATGATCTTATAACTAAGCCATGGTTAGAGTATACACATATAATATAAGCTCAATTCCTATCAGTGTTGAATTGCTTATTATTGAGTGGACGAGAAGCTCGTGGGGAGCAGACTTCTCGTGGGACTATGCATGACTTGCATGAGAGATGTGTATTGGTGAGTTTTTAAATCATCTAGGTATAATATCATAATCAAATTTCCTATAATCTAAGCTATAGCCCATGTTGTATAATTTATTTTAGATCGATATCACCGAGTTGACCCAGGTCGGCTTTAATATCATTTATAATAAATTTAACTAATTACAACTTGTTGGCCAAAGGTCATCCCTGGAATTATTTATATACAAGCTAAATTAAAATAAATAAGTCAACCTTTGCTAATTAGCGGATGATCAGCGAATGCTAATCACACAAGCGCCCAAGTTAACTCATAAATTTTAATGACTTGACCTGACTTAAAACATTAAATATTCAAAACTGCTGGTAGATTCACACCATTAGATTTTGAAGTAGACATAATTATCTTAGTTGTTGCTGACTCAAATTAACTCACCTCATCTTGACTCAGATGGTAGATTAAATCTTTCGAAGATTGGCGTTAAGTAGCTAACTAGTAGAAAAATGCTTCTCAACTACCACCAATTTGCGAAGGGGCTTTGCAGTCACTAGCTTGCTAATATTTGTGGTCGCTGAAGACTATTTTTCTATTAGCACCGAACTCAACTTACCTTAGTTAACAGTGCTATTTACCTTTTGTTTAGAAAATACCATTATCTATGCAGCTTGTTTTATCCTTATATATTATCCAAACCTCATCCAACTCTTTGTTGAAGTTGAAAGTGAATGATTGAAACTAGTCCTATTGTTATATCACTTTCACAATGATAGTAGTCATATTCACATCTCATGCATATATACATGTATATCTCAATTATATATGATCAAGCCTCTCGTGCATGCAGTCAGTATCTTGATCATTGTACTTGGATTGGAACCGGCATCTTTGCTGATTTGAATGGGCATGGGAGCTTCATAGCTCACCTAATTCTTTTATGAATAATATCACTGTTTAAAGGGTACCAAATAATTTGTATGTATGCTATTATATAAGTATTATTTTGCTTGTGATATTAATATATGTCAGATTGATGTATAAGAAAAGTGAAGAAGTTTCAATGCATGAAATATATTATTTGAGCACATTATTATACTATAATAATTTTGTTCCAACTTTGACAAGCAATATTGTAAGGCTAATTCGTGTACTAGTTATAATTAAACTGTTTGCATGCATAAACTTTTCCTCTTACACCCTCTTTGATAGCTAGGTGGACATACTTATGTCTTATTTACTTAGCGCATAAATTATTTTAGCATGTGTTTAGTAGGTGTAATTGGTTTACTAAACAAGCTCTAAATAGTTTTAACTTGTTTAATTAATGGAGAATATGCTTATATATACAATAAAAGTAAATCATGTGCCTCATGTTTGCCTAGTGCAAAACTGAAAATTTTACTTCATGGAGAGTTTTATGGTAATTAAATATGAAATATTGAAGTCGGACCTTGTTGATAATCATGATTACTATCTACAAATTTAGTTTCTTAAATAATCAACTCAACAAAATTTTTATAAACAATATGTTGACAAGTCTTTTTCTTGTACTGAAGGCTTCAGGAGATACGTTTTGAAAATGAAAGGGAGTTCTACAAGGATATGGCAACCACCCCAAATGGGGACACCATTCTCCCTAGTTATCCCTTTCAAATGATCCGATAAAAGGGATGACCCACAATGGATAGACTTTCATATTGAGAGTAAGCTGTAAGGATGTAGATGGAGCAATTTGATGAAACCAAACAATGCAAAAAAATGAATGCGGAGGATAGGAAGAAAAAGGGTACTAAGTACTGTCCAGAGAAAGGCCAGATCTTATATTTGAGAAGAGAAGAGATGTGAGAGAAAGAGGACTTTGGGGACTTACCACCAAACCCTTTGAATGCAAGAGATACATTGAATGGCGATCACTCAATTATCAGGAAAAGAAGAACAAGCGCATCATATATTGATCTTGCTGTTTATACTCTTTTATGAGATAGGATGTGACCCGGCAACTATAGAATTCTATGTTGCATTTTTGCATGACATGGTCTCCAATACCATGCATCTTCGCAATGAAATATATTGCGAGAATGTTGGTGGTTCTCACCAATGTTCCTTCGTATTTATAAATCTTAACTAAGCTGTGGCAAACCTAGCTTCCATGTTCATCATGTAATACAATTCATGACTTCATTGGTTGAACATATACAAGAAATTAAATATGCATACATTTGTCAAATACCAGCTTAATTAGGCAGAGATCCAAACAAGATAAGGAACAAGGCTAAGAATATCCAAAGCAATATGTATACTTTATTTTTTCATGGCCCATTTGTCATTACTAGCCCTAACGACGACTAATAGTGTCTTCAAACCTTGAACTTTACATTTCGACTCAAATATGACCAAATTAAAGTTTCTTTTGATGCATTCTGTCTCCATTCATCTTCTAACCAGCATATATAATACACCTTGTTCACAAGTATTTATAGGGCCACAAAGCACGACAGTAAAGCTTGCCTCATCTCTCAGCATGACCAGCTCATTGAACTATTGTGGATCAAACTAAGTCCCATCATGAGGTCAATGATTCCATCCATTCTCTTCTCGATTCTTTGAGTAATGGGTAATGAGAAAAACCCAAAATTATAACTGTGTTTTAATTAGTATATATCATGAGTAACCTCCTGAGACAACCCTCCTGTTTTTTACTTGTGTTTTTTAATTTCCAGGCCTGAGACAAGTCTATTTGAAGGGCAGATTTATGGTCACAATCACATCGGTGTTGAACCCAGCCTTTTGCATGAAATCAAAATGATTAAGAAAAAAAAAGAAAAAGCTCAAACTTTTGGTCCACACCAAACAAGTATGGGTGGTGATTTACACATTCACAAAATCAAGAAGCCAAGGACATGCCAGCTTGAAGTGGGCCCAAGATACAATGATCTGTGTCTGTAGATTCCTGATGAACATGTAGTACTTAACTTCTAAAGTGGGGCCAATATATCAATGGATCCCAGCTGTCTCACAACAAGCAGTGAAAAAGAACACAAGCAGCCAAAAAAATGGATAAGGGAAGAAAAGTAATAGAATCAAGTCAGAGCTTGGAGGGCTCAGTTTTGATGTTTGTTTTAAAATCTGTCCCTTGATCTACTTGAGCTTCCCTCCATGTATGTAGCAATACCAAGGTCAGGATACCAATTGGAATAAAGGGTATGTAAAGCCTAACTTGTTGTTTGAGTTGGAATTAGGGAAATCTATTTGTCGAGTATATGTAAGTATGAGTGATGGCTCAAACTTCAGGTGACCATTCATCTCCTGAACTCCAACCCTGTGGGAAAAGGCTCATTATTATAAGGGACTAAAAGGGACCTTATAAGTAAAGGTTTAGAAAAATTAGTGAATAATATTTGGTACTAAGTAATTATCATGTAAAGTAGAAGAACATATCTTAATACTCTGCATGATATTGATTTGTTTGTTAAGGTGGCCCAGGCTTCTTGAGTCCTTGTTGACTCTTGAGGTTGAGGACAAGTAGACCAAGAATGAGGAGCACATTAGTATGGCTCTTGGAAACTTTTTTATAAGAGCATGATTTGCCCAAAAACTTCCACGTCAGCTTCTCTATAATAATAATAATAATAATAATATATATATAGCCTCGATATTACTACTTAGTGCAGAAAAACAAACCAACAAATAAAAAAAGATCTACAGTGTGGAAAAAGGCATATAAAAAACATTTAATATATATTTTTTGAGAAACATTTTTCAGTTTTCTTCCCCCAACTCATTTTTCTTAGTCCATGATTTTTTGGTCCCTCACTTCTCGTTGTCGTGAAGTGAGTGGAGCCCCTGCTCCTGAGTCCTGGCCATCTGCTTGGCTGGCATTGACCTCTCTGCTCTGCTCTCTTCACTTCTTCCATGGCTGGTCCTCACCTCCTCCCATACCCCTTCCCTCTCTCTCTACCTCCCCATGACACTGGCCAGCTCTTTTCACAGCTGGGTTTTCTCCCCTATATAGTAATAACTCCATCTTCCAAGTAACCCTGCTTTGGAGTTGTTGGGAAAAAGAAAGACAAAAAACTTGAGTGCCCATAAGATCTGATGCCTCCCTCCTTGCTTCTTGTGTTGGAAAGGTGAGATCTTTGCGCTCTGTGGGTGGGGTGATGATGGTTTTTCCTGGCTTGGGTTTTTTTCATGTATGTTTGTGCTTATTGGTGATGAATGTAATTTTTTTGTCTTACTTTGTTGTGTGAGTTGCTTGCTGGATAGTTGGATGCTTCTTATTGGTCGATCCTGGTTGTTCATGATAGTAATTTTCCTTATTTGTTGACGAGGCTACTGGTGTTCAATTGTTTTTAGTGGGAGTGTTTTCTTAGTTCTCATGTGAAAGGTGTGATTGAGCTTGTCATGTTTCATTGGTTTTGCTGTTGTCATGGTTACGTTTCATCTGTTACTTAGTGAGTGTGTTTATAATTGCATGATAATGTTAGTCATGTGATTGGTCACATTAATGTTTCAATATTTCATCGTTGGTAGATGATTTTGTTCTTTAGCTAATCCTGCATCAGGATCTGATTACCTCGGATGCAAGTGTAGTACCTAACTGACATTTTTTTCCTTCTTAGATTGAGTTGAGGGGAAGAAAAGAAGAAGCCTTGCTTGCCTTTTCTACTTCGTAATAGTGCTTCAGTTATCGACTCTTATTTTGCATTTAGTTATTCGAACATCGGCAGAAATAACTCTGTTTGACTTATACTGATAATGTGGAATGAATGGTGGCGTGCTTTGCTGAAATGAGGGATGTTAGCGGCGTTGATGAACTTTCTGAGGGCCTGTTGGCGTCCATCATCAGATCGGTATTCTCATACGGGTTCAGATGTTGGAGGCAGGCAAGATGGCCTCCTTTGGCACAAAGACTCTGGGCAGCACTTGAATGGAGACTTCTCGATGGCAGTTGTACAGGCAAATAGTCTGCTTGAAGATCAAAGCCAAATTGAATCAGGGCCATTAAGCTCCGTGGATGGTGGTCCTTGTGGTACATTTGTTGGAGTCTACGATGGGCATGGTGGGCCCGAGACTTCGCAGTACATCAACCAACATTTATTCCACCATCTTAAGAGTAAGATTTTTCAATCTCAAACCTGAAGCATTTTGGATGACAACCTTTTTCTTGACCTGTAGTGTTTCATAAATTAGGCGCTATATTTTTCAAATTTCTCTTTTCTTTACTGTGTTACTGGTTTTTACATTTTGATGACTGGTGTATGCGTTATTCTGCCAAAAATCTTTTTTAGTTACTCTTAGCCTGACTATGACATGTAGAAAGGGAGCTTTAGAAGGAAAACTGCCTCTATTAAGATGTTGAATCGGAGCCCTAAGGAATGCATTGATTGAAACTGAAAATTCTGTAGAGGTGGCAAATAGTTCCTCCTTGTGCCCTTGATACTCTTTTTAAATGGTTTAAAAGCTACTTCTACCTCGCTTCAAGGGTCACTTCAAAGCTGCTGTAACTTTTAAGTGAGTTTAGAAAGCTCGTTAGGTTTAGGAGTTGTTAGGTGTGAGATATTTAATTGTTGTAAACAGGCTTTGAGTTGGTTAATGTTTTCAAGTCATTAGTATTGTTATATTTTTTCATTTCCCTTGTTATTCTCAGTTTCCATCTTATTTTTCTTCACCTTTCGTTAAATTATTCTCTCTTGATTATTCTAGTTTCTCAAATTTAATAATTCATCATCAAGAATTACCGATCAGTTTCAGTGATTTGAATATATGTAATGTGGTATGCTTCATCAACAATAGGTCACAAAACCTACTTTACATAGTGGATGGTGATTTATCTGAAAGAGATGCTTACAATGTGGTCGTTTACATTACAGGATTTACGTCAGAACAGCAGAGTTTGTCGGCAGATGTGATAAGAAAAGCATTTCAAGCGACCGAAGATGGTTTTTTATCTCTTGTCAGCAAACAATGGCCTACAAAGCCTCAGATCGCAGCTGTAGGATCATGTTGTTTGGTTGGTGTAGTATGTGGTGGGACATTGTATGTTGCTAATGCGGGTGACTCACGTGCTGTATTAGGGAGGTCGGTAAAGGCAACAGGGGAAGTTCTTGCTATACAGTTGTCAGCAGAACATAATGCCGGGATTGAGTCTGTGAGGCAGGAATTGCGTTCTTTGCACCCTGATGACTCTCAGATAGTAGTTTTGAAACATAACGTCTGGCGTGTAAAGGGGCTGATACAGGTACTATTTATAATTATGCTACTCTTCTGTTAAAAAAATGTTAATGAATTTTGTACAATTTCTAACCGGCTTGAATTACATATCATTTCTTAAAGCAGTTTCAGTTGATCATTTCTTAGCTGATAATCAGTAATTTTTTAGTTAATAATTGGTTGAGTATCCTGCTTCTTATGAAATTTATTGGTGCCAAATATATCAATTACCTATCAGAATTAAGCTATGTGCCATTTTATGTTTAGTAGTGGAAGAATATGTTGCAGTTTATATGATGTTTTCACTTAATTTAGAATAAAATCTTGTTATTTTTTTGCCACAGAATGTTTAGTATATTGGAGTTCTGTTTTTGCTGTTTTGAATCTTGATCCGCATTGATTGATTGAATTTTTTGATTTATTAAGTTAAAATGAATAATTAACAAAATGGCCATATTGTTGATTGTTGTTCTATCAAATCATCTCAAGTTCCAGGGTCCTTAAACTTGTAGGGGAAATGGTAAAAATTGACATGCACTGACCATGGAGAAATGGTTACATAAACTGTAATGATTATATTTGCTAGTTTAGTTTTTAAGTGTTTCACTTAAAGAGTGTTATGTAGAGTGTGCTTAGTAGTGCTTGCAGGTGCAAAGGAGTCATTTTTTGACTTTTTTCACAATACGGTCTCAGCTTTTAAAAGATTTGGGTGTTGGTTTGAGCTTTCTCTACAGCATGATCTGTCTTCAAAGGTCGAGAATTAATATTGATAATTCAAGAATGCTTGCTCCAGCAAGTTGAAAGATTTGCTTTCATAGCATATAAGAAGTGAAATCTGTGCATACGATCATACCGCCCTGCAAGATCTTGGATGTTATTGTGTACTACAGTTACGTTCGCATTAGGATCAATGATCCTTTTGATGCAGTTCGAGTTTTTGTTTCATCTAACTTCTACTGAATCCTTTCAAATAACTGTTTCTTGTGTATTTTCAGGTATCAAGATCCATTGGTGATGTATACTTGAAGAAACCTGAGTTTAATCGTGAACCATTGTATGCTAAATTTCGTCTCCGTGAACCTTTCCATAGGCCATTACTCAGTGCTGAACCAGCAATCACAGTGCAACCAATTGAGCCTCACGACCAGTTTCTTATTTTTGCATCTGACGGGCTCTGGGAACATCTTGGCAATCAGGAAGCTGTTGACATTGTTCAGAGGCATCCTCACAGTGTAAGTTTCTTGATAACATTTTCAGTGGTATATTCAACAAAGTAAATTATTCCATTGATAATTTTTGAACTCTGTATACCTTATTTGAAGTCCACAGAGCTCCACTATTATAAGAAAAGAAAGTATAATGGGAAGATTTACCAAAGAACACTTATTAAGTGAACCATTTACTTCATATGGAAGAGTGAAACTATGTGCATTTGGACAACCATTAATGCAGGGAAGTGCGCGTAGACTTGTGAAGGCTGCATTGCAGGAAGCCGCCAAGAAAAGAGAGATGAGGTATTCCGACTTGAAAAAGATCGAACGGGGGGTTCGACGCCATTTTCATGATGACATTACTGTTATTGTTGTTTTCCTAGATTCCAATCTTGTGAGTAGGGCTTCCTCAACAAAAGGGCCGATCTTATCCCTCAAAGGTGATGGAGTTAACCTACGTGCAAACTTCCTTGCCCCCTGCGCTACTCCTATGAATTTAAATGCCTCATGATTATGGATGACGAAGGTGATTTTTATTTTGTGAATCAACTTGAGTTCAAGCTATGAAAGATCAACTTGAAGCCTCAGTGCTCTTTGGTTTACACGGTTATATTGGTCTCAACAGGATTTATTTTTGTGGTTAACTGGAGATGGGCACCTCAAGTTATAGTTATCAGAGCACCATTAGGTTAAAAAGGCAGTCATTAGTTTCTTAGGTCATCTGTGTTTGATCATCACTTTAATTCATTCTATTCTGGTGAAAGCTTGTTTTCATTTTGCCTCTGTACATTGATTGGAGTTTTCCTTGCTGTTGTTCACTTGATCTATTTCTTCATTTTCCCTTTCCCATTGCCGTCAGCTTGTAGGAAGAGAACAAGGTTTTAGAAAAATGTGATCACTGGATTGAAACAAAATTCTTCACTAATTCATAATTGCTCTATTCATACTTACTACAATCTTTTTGCATGGAGCATTTTGACGAAGAACCATTAGTAAAAAATTTTGAACAATAATTACAGTAAATGATATATCCATAATTTATTTTCGATCCTACCTTAAACAAAGAGATACAAAGAGTTGGGAGAAGAGAACAAATTCGCTAACTACAACTGCAGGTAAGTGTATACCAAGATAGGTGACAATGGCAAGCTCTGCGTGTTATAACCAGCCTTCCCCTGAGAATAACAAAAATGTCAGACTGTACTCCAAGGTGACCAGATTTGCAGATTATATCAGCATAAGAAAATGGAAAGAAGGACCAACTTCAGCATATAACCACAAAATGAAATAAGATCAAAGTATAACCATGGAAGTGTTTTTTTACATGAACATTTATATTATGTTAATTACAACTCTAAACCTTCTAGAGCCAATCATTCACAAGATAAAACAATCCTTTTGCTTCAAAGAACAAGTAATCCACCTCCCATCATTCTCTTCAATAGTTTCCCCACAGCTCCTTGAAAAATTGAGCAATCACTTTCTCAAGAACTCTATGACCTTAATCTCAAAGAGTGCAACTTTTCCCAGGGCATTTACAGTGCTATGAATCTAAGCAGCCAGCTGTAGCAAAAGTATACTGCTCTCTAACAGATTCCAATCAAATTCCTCACATTTCCAATTGAGAACCCAGAAATCAGCTTTACTTTGAACCAACAAAATCAATGCAGATAACCACTTTTTATGCTCAAAATGATATAACAAAGACCACAAAAAAAAAACCAATACTAGCTGATTTCTGGGTTATATCATTTTGAGCAATTTATCCATATGTCAACCAAACTTCTCCGACTTCCACTCAAGAAGCTTCAATTCCAATCAAATTGATAGCATTTCTTTTAAAAATCTTAAAAATAAATTTCAATTGCAACAAAAAATAAAATCAAAAAAATTAAAAACCTGCTCACCAAAAAATTTAGCTTTTAAACTTGATAGCAACTAATAATAAGTCAAAAAATCATCATTGCAGTTCCCCATTCTTTTATAAATTTTGCATGATACAAGGCCCCATTCTTTTATAAATTAGAATTCGATATTAAATTCTGAAATATCATCATCAATAGTTGTTGATTTAACATAAATAATCTTCTTTTATGTTTTATTAAAACATAAAATTGGGATGCAATTAAATTAGGATTCAATTATAAACTTTATTAATATTATTGTATTATAATTTTTTAAGGACATGATATATATATTTCAATTAAATAAAAGTTAGTATATTCTAGTCAAATATACTCCTAATCAAGTTCAAAGACGCTTGACAATTTTGTGTGGAATTTTTTATTAATTAAATTAATTACAAATCCAATAATGATGAAAAATAATAGCTGCTAAACACAATTGTTTTTTATTATTATTAGAAATTTTAGTTAATGGAACTAATAACCCGATAAGGATGGGAAAATAGGTATTTATCTTTTAATTGATTAAATTAAAAATCTAATAAAGTTTTTTAATGAGATATTAGAAAATAGCTTATTATGATTAGTTACTCCAATTTTCATTTTATCAGATTTATAATTTAATTAATTAAAAATTTTAAAAGTAATAAAAATAAGTACGTTTATCAACTTCTATTTTCTATTTCATCATATATGAAAATTAAATAATTAAAAATTCCATAAATAATAAAAATATGTGTGTTTAACCATATATTTTTAATTGTATTTATATTAAATTAATTAAATAATTCAGAAAATAAAAAATATACTCCTCTAATTAATGCTTAAAAATATAGAAAATTTTAAATATTTTAAAAATATTTAATCTTAAAAGGCTTTATACTATAGAGATTTTAGAATATTTTGAAAGATTTAAAATTATCTCTTATTATTATCACAATAAATTATAATAAGCTATTTATTATTAAGTTAAGGAGTCTTATCATACTTCGTACCTTATTATATATGGAATCATAACAATAAATTATGACAAGCTATTTAATAATCTCTCATTATAAGTTAAGAATGTTTGTCAAAATTCGTTCCAAATATATAGAATATAGAATATAGATGGAGATAGATAGATGGCTTATACTAATACAATGTATATCACTCACATATTTTTTCTTGAATATATATTTAAATTGAAATTAATGATTATTATTAATTTTATGACATAATGTGTTGTGATTAATGACAAAATTAAGAGGCATATTTTTTCCCCTGGCAAAATTAAGAGGCATGCATTTTTCCCCCAATGACTAATTATGAACTACTACCCAAAGACAAAGACCAACATGATGCACAGGATACATTTAAAACTTATTAATATAATATACATCAAGAATATAAAAAATAATTTCCAAAAATATTAGCATGTTATTTTTAAATAAAAATAATGAATATTTATTTAATTTAGTATGAAATGTAGTTTCATACAACTATTAAAAATAATTACATAAGTAAAAGATATAATTATACTCTAGGCTATTTATTAATAATAAATGACAATATATAACTAAATAAATAAACAAATAAATAAAATTGGTAAAAATGCTAAATTAAGTGTGTATATTAAATAACAAATTAAATTCGAATAGTTTAATTATAAATATATTAAATTTACCAATATTTTAAAACTCATAATTTAAGTAGAATCATGTTCACCAACACTTTCCTAATAAACAATAATAATTATTAAAAATCTTAAAAATAAATTTCAATTGCAATAAAAAATAAAATAAAAAAAATTGAAAACCTGCTCACCAAAGAAATTAGCTTTTAAACGTGATAACTGTTATGGGT
>JAURVB010014281.1:0-11353 GCA_033002965.1 Piper betle | reverse complement strand
TACAGCTATATAATGAAACGCTTACGAAATGCATTCATCTAGCCGTTTCAGCAACAGAAGAAAGTTTGCGCTTCCAACATTCATGTTTGGTGAGTAAAAATTAGAAGATATCTGCAAATAATCATAAAGTTGGAAATAATTTAAGTCTCTAAAATGTATATAAAATAGAATAATATATTAAAATAGGAGCATGATCACCACGTTTCCAATTAGTCATTGGCAGTTCCACCAATCATACTTAGAATGGTCCATGTCATACATATGGCCTCTCGAACATAATCATGACCTTCTACAAATTGAAGTTAGTTACAGGAAGAGTAGTAGGCAGGTCTAGGTCAAAACATGGTATAGAATATACAAACAAACAGGACAGTATTCAAACCTTACATTCTCCAGTTCGTCAAAAAAGTTAAGCTTACTTATAAGTGCTTCTGCAAATTCAATATGCCTTTGCTTTTCCGGTAGCTGCGTCTAAAACAAAATAAACAAATAACTTGTTAGAAAATGGAAACCCTTTTGCAACTAGATAGAACTTGGTGATGGACCGTTTAACATCTTCCTTAACCACAATCTTTTAGAATTAAGTGGATAATGATGATCCTTCTTTGATCAGAGTTCAGAAAACCTTCTGATCTTGCAGAAAAATATTATAGATAAATAATACAACTTCGGGTTTACTTTTGTTGGAAAATAGCAAGATCAGTTAGACATAGGAAGGAGTAAGGGTGTGGTAGAAAAGAAGAATTTAATTTATTTTTTGTAGCAGTTTTTCTAGGTTATGACTCTATACATATCATAGCCATCTGAGAATTCTAAGGTACCATTATTCAATAAAAAATATGCAACAAATACCATAGACTTGCACTCCAACAGAAAACTATTAACTTGATGTCTATGAGCCAAGCTCCATTTCAATGTCTACTTCTTCCCTCTTAAGTTCACTCATTTGTTAACTAATAGCCATTTAAACCAGCTATTCCTGTCTACCATCATGACTAAACCAACGATTCCATTTCGATGACTAAATTTTAATTTAAATAAATCTAACAAACCAACCAGATATAGATGCATTATTCCATCATTCAGATTAACGCAATGTATGATCATAGATTCATTAAAATGGCAACAGATATCAACAAATAATTAAGAGGAAAGAAGTAGACGTAAATGACATTGGGAAGAAGTAGACCTAAAATGCCATCAGATATCACAGACTTAATGCAACGCATTAATCCATCAGTTTATACAATGAAGGATTACATGATCACTGAAAATGCTGCAGAAAAGAAAATAATACCAGGCGGTCACACACATCAAGCAGAGTCTTTTTTTTTGAAACTGCTTGATGTTGTAGTTGCAGTTCATTAAACAAATCAAGTGTGTTATCACCTGATATCATGTAATCCAAGTTCACAAAAAGAAAGTGAAGCAAGAATAAAGTATGTTGAGACAATTATGTACCAATAAATAAGGTTTAGATGGCCTTAAATATTTATTTATTGCAAAAAATGAAATAACTAATACAATAAAATGTTGAAACCAGAGAGAGATGAATGTTAGTTGATCATGGATTCCGGCGCTTGTCCAATGCGTTCAACTAATGTACGAACATAGTGGCGATATTTCTCTTCTGTCTGTTCTTATAAGAAAAAACATCAATTTTATACAGCTTTAAATGACCAAATATATCATACACCGGGAAAAATGAGTTACAAGCATTTACCTCTGACTTCATGGCAGTTTCCAATATCCGTGAACCATTTGTAAAACTGAAATAACACTTAACAGCAGCATATAGATAATTTAGTTAACTGTTTCGTTATATCAGCATTTTCAACAAGACAGCATCATGATGAGAGTTTTGTTTACATTGAAGCATCAAAGAGGGCTAATAATTCACTTAAATAATGGCAAGCACGGATGAAAAGGCAGCAAGACCATCAAAATTTTGAGTCCTTAAAGTAATTTGAACATAACTGACTAACCTGATGAGTATTTACTAAGAATGCATCCATGACTCTTACTGCATTTTCTCGCGTCTTTGCCTTCCCCTGAGACGACGACTTCATGAGTTTGTCATCGGAGTTGGACGAAGAAGCTTGCGGTTAGACCCTTTGGGAACACTTCTTCAAAGAGCTTCTTGGCTTCTTCTTCGCAACGCCATGACTGCTGGGGACTTTGCAGGGGAGGACTTACTAGCACTTACTTTGAATAATAAGGGAGGTAAAATAGTAAAATGCTCGACATATGGTGAATTATGCTGAGATGGATTTGCTAAAGTGCCTGAATATATTCTGAACTTTATCCTTCAATAATTCTTGAAAATAAAATCTATTTGTGCATAATTTAGATTTGAATTTATAATTGAAAGAGTAGTAATGAAGAAAGATGTAATTTAACCTAAAAGAATTATAATTAACCTTAACTCAAACAGAGTTATATATTACAAACTTGGTATAGATTTTGAATAATAAAACTACTTAATTCCAGATTTGATAGAAATCCTATATATGAAAGAATTTGTAAGACTCATGATTTCGACTGCAATTATGGGGGGTGGAGAGGAGAATTAAATAAAGCCCTTGATTTGCAAAAATAATGTGGTAGAAATTTGCTGTGAGTACCAGACTCATGTTAATTAAAATTGGTTTTTAATCTTTTATAGTAGTAAAATTATTTTTTAGAATTTATATTAATAGTCAATAATAAGATTTATTTACGATTTTAAATGTGCTTTGAGTAGATAAGTGAAATTATATTATATTATCAAGTGGAATATGAGTCGAACTATGAGTATATGTTAAATTGAGTTTGAGTTGTAATCGAGTCAAGTCGAATACTGCATTACTCAAACTCGACTCGTATGATTCCAGTTCGAACTCGAGCATTTAAATACTGAGTTTCGATTCAAGTCGAACTGAACACCAAATACTCATGACCTAACTCGCTCAATTAGCAGCCCTAATTCCTCTTATCAAAAATACAAATCAAAGGCCTTTGTTTCAAAATGTTACCAACGGTGTCGATCGGCGATAGTGCGGCGGCCAGAGGTGGCGTTGGCGACGGAGAAGGAGGGTGGCATCGGCGGTATGGGGAATGAGAAGCGTCGGTGGTAGAAATAGGTCAGCTGTGATATCATAAATAAAAGTTGATTCGACTCCGACTCGAGCTAGAAATAATAACTATGGTCGTAACAATGCCTAAAAAAATCAAAAAACATACAATAAATACTATCAATTCGACAATGACAAGTTCTATAACTAATAACCCACCCAAGGTGCCCTATAATGCTTTTGAATGCATTATTCGGTTTAAAAATAATTCTACTGTCAAATACATAAAAAATAAATACTACATTCTTTCATAAATTCAGATAACTCATTTTTTATCATCTTTTCGACATTATCATCATACACTAAGGTACGTTTGACCCCCATCGCTCATAACTCACGGCTAAACCCTACTTAGCACGCAGTATGAAATTGACTTGACTCAACCGAATGGTTAAGTCGACTAGTTCATTATTATAAAATTCTAACTCGAGTCACCAGTTTTACACATGGGCTTATTGATGGATAATGGATTATGTAAAACCCGATTATAGGTATGATATTTTTATATATGTATTTTTGTCTTTGTAATGAACTGTAATTATTTTGCCTATCTTATATATGTTTTTGGTGTTCCATATCTTATATAAGTCATATCATGTACAATTTGTTAACCTAACGATTTTAGTTAATTAAGTCCTGATAAACAATTAAATTGTTGTGGCAGAAATATTCTGCGAGTAGCAGACTCATGTTAATTAAAATTGGTTTTTGTTCTTTTATTATAGTAAAATTATTTTTTAGAATTTATATTAATAGTCAATAATAAGATTTATTTACGATTTTAAATGTGCTTTGAGTAGGTAAGTGAAATTATATTATATTATCAAGTGGAATATGAGTCGAACTACGCGTATATTTGAAATTGAGTTTGAGTTATAATCGAGTCAAGTCGAATACTGCATTACTCAAACTCGACTCATAGGATTCCAGTTCGAACTCGAGCATTTAAATGCCGAGTTTCGAGTCAAGTCGAACCGAACGCAAAATACTCATGACCTAACTCGCTCAATTAGCAGCCCTAATTCCTCTTATCAAAAATACAAATCAAAGGCCTTTGTTTCAAAATGTTACCATTTAAGGTTATAGCCTTATTTTATTTATTTCATACATAAGTAACACAAGAAAATATTATATTTCAAATTAATTAAAATTTAAGTAAAAATTCTAAATTATTTAAGAATAATTAAACATAAAAAAATTAATGATTAAATATCATATAACACTGCACGATGCATCGCGGACAAGCAACCAAGTGTTTATTAATTTTTTAAATTTTCATTGATTTATTTATCGATTAATAAATAATTATTATAATATTTTTTATGCGTTTGTCGGCATTGCCGTGGGTGCGTGTACAAAAAATAATTCAAAGAAATAAACATCTATATTATACTACTACAATTTAATTGCATACGTCAGGTAATTTATCGATCAAGGAAGTAATTAAGCAGTAGAGAATATATTGCATGCAGAAAGCCCTAATGATATATATTGGTCTAGATTTTGATCATCATCTTGAAAAAGATCGTTGGGGTTTTTCCTGCATGCAATATTAATATATTAGTGCCGAATTAGTTTGATCTTCATCATCAATCATATTGGAGCTGTAAATTAATCTTATCTTCAAGGTGTTGAGGGACGATGACAAAGCAGAGTCGTTGCTGCTGCGTTCGGAAGGCCAAGAGGTGGAGGGACTCGCCCTCTTTCAGGTGACTCCCATCGTGCTGTTTGAGGAATTTCGACCACCCAGAATTGAACACCATCCCCTTCTGAGATGCCCGGTACCTACATCTCATCCCGAACCGCTCCCCGTAATAGTTCAGCACCTCCACCTCCAGGCCATTGCAGGAGTTGATCTCCTCCCTCTCTCTATTCAACACGTGCTCGTACACTTGCGCTTCCAGGCCCTGGTTTAGGAGCAACCGGCTCTGGTGCGTGGACATGTCAGACCTGTGCACCGTCTTCTTCCCTAACTGCACCACCTCACCGCCTCCCATCGCCCGGTGCACTTCCCTCCACGTCCTTCCTGCCTGGTGCGCACCCGGTGCAGGTGAAGGTTGATGACGTCCTTCAGGGAGGTCGGCACCGGCGGCTGGGTTATCTCGTTGTAGTCTGCAGTCGGTGGAGGTGCCCTCACCGGAGTTGGAATAAATACAACGGCTCCTCTTTTTTAAGACAGTCCAACGTTGGGGTAATTGGGTGTTCCAACATGGATCATCGTCTGAGTCCGTAGAACTCATACTCATAGTCATACTTGAGCTTTCCTGTAATTTCATTTTCCCCCGGGAAGGAGTCCTTTCTTCACCAGCACGAGCATAACCTTTTGGACAGCCCTTCCTCAAGAAAGAGTCAGCAACTTGGGCGAGAACTATCAACCTGTAATCGAACGGACAATCTTCATGTTCATCGTGCCCCTCTCCTTTCTTGGAATCGGTATACGCATCATCATCATGCCCCTCTTCCTCATCACCAGCATGCCCGGTGGTCTCGTCTTCTCTCTTTGAATCAATGTAATGGAATGGACGATGATGATCATCTTCATCACGCCCCTCTACTTTTTGGAATCCGCCATGGCCGGACGAAAGAAAATGGCAAAAGAACTCAAAACAGTAACAAAATTTCTTGTCAGGGAGTATATGTATATATATTATATATATCCAAGTTCTAAACTGCGTGAACTGTATATCCAAGTTCTACCACAACTAGGTAGGGTCTTGTCCGAACAGCCTTATCCACTTCTAAAATAAATATTCGAATTATTTATGGATTCTAAATTAACTTATATATATTGCAATTTCCAATATAAGTAAAATTATTTTTAGAATCTCCTCAGAAATTAAAATAAATTTTAAGTAAAAATCACATAATTAGGTACTAATAAATTATATATATTCTAATTTTGTGGAGACAAAGTATTTTAAAATACAATTTTGTAGCAATACCATCTATTCAGAAATTTATATACCCTAAATCAATATATATATATATATATATATATATATATGCTAAAGAGACGAGGAAGCAAAGTTCACCTTGTGCTCGAACAATCAACAATGTTCATCGCAATAAAAATGTCAATAGTTCATCCTATTCTCATTGATTTTTTTATGTTTTCCAAATTACGTTGCACGCAACTATCATACTCAGATTTAATTTACTTAATTAAATAATTAGCATTTATTATGCACAACTCAAATCATACAAATATCACTTCATCCACTATCTGGCATTCCTCACGTCAAACGATCAATCGTAACATACTGTATTAAGAATTATCAATTTTAAATAATTAAATTGGGAGTAATTTACCTCGCATTGTCGGCAATTTTTGACGGCTAGGGTTTCGTCGCTCGTCTTAGAGCTTGAATTTGGCGTTGGCAGCACCGAAAGTTCGTTCGGGTTCGAATGGATGAGTTTGGCCGAAGATCTAATGAATTCCAAAAAATCTTGTTTTCTGATAGGTTCCGGCGATTTTCCAATGTGTTTCAGTTCTTTTCTGAAAAGTTTCGGCAGTTTTGTGGCGATAGTTGCCGGCGGTTGCTACTAGCGGTATGGCGGTAGTATGGGATATCATTAGCACTGGCTCTGTGAGCCCGACGCGTCTACGTCGAGGACAAGGTCGGCGGAGGTGGCGGTCAGTGGTGGGGTGAGGAGATTAGGCCGGGATGGGCGGCGCTGGCCTCCGCTCCAGCCCGAATAGGTCGCGGGAGGGTCGGCGATGTCGAGGCAGTGACTGGATGGAGGCGGCAACAGCCGGATGGCAGGGGGAATGGTCGGCGATTATCTAGCATTGACCAGCGGCGTCGATCGGCGATAGTGCGGCGGCCGGAGGTGGCGTTGGCGACGGAGAAGGAGGGTGGCGTCGGCAGTATGGGGAATGAGAAGCGTGGGTGGTAGAAATAGGTCAGCTGTGATATCATAAATAAAAATTGATTCGACTCCGACTCAAGCCAGAAATAATAACTAGGTCGTAATAATGCCTAAAAAAGTCAAAAAACATACAATAAATACTATAATTCGACAATGACATGTTCTATAACTAATAACCCACCAAGGTTCCCTATAATGCATTGTAATGCATTATTCGGTTTAAAAATAATTTTACTATCAAATACATAAAAAATATATACTACATTTTTTCATAAATTTATATGACTGATTTTTTATCATCTTTTCGACATTATCATCATATACTAAGGTACGTTTGACATCCATCGCTCATAACTCACAGCTAGACCCTACTTAGCACGCAGTATGAAATTGACTTGACTCCAACGAAAGGTTAAGTCGACTAGTTCGTTAATATAAAATTCAAACTCGAGTCACCTGTTTTACACATGGCCTTATTGATGGATAGTGGATTATGTAAAACCCGATTATAGGTATGATATTTTTATATATGTATTTTTGTCTTGGTAATGAACTGAAATTATTTTGGCTATCTTATATATGTTTTTGGTGTTCCATATCTTATATAAGTCATATCATGTACAATTTGTTAACCTAACGATTTTAGTTAATTAAGTCCCGATAAACAATTAAATTGTTGTGGCAGAAATATTCTGCGAGTAGCAGACTCATGTTAATTAAAATTGGTTTTTGTTCTTTTATTATAGTAAAATTATTTTTTAGAATTTATATTAATAGTCAATAATAAGATTTATTTACGATTTTAAATGTGCTCTGAGTAGGTAAGTGAAATTATATTATATTATCAAGTGGAATATGAGTCGAACTACGAGTATATTTTAAATCGAGTTTGAGTTATAATCGAGTTAAGTCGAATACTGCATTACTCAAACTCGACTCGTAAGATTCCAGTTCGAACTCGAGCATTTAAATGCCGAGTTTCGAGTCAAGTCGAACCGAACGCCAAATACTCATGACCTAACTCGCTCAATTAGCAGCCCTAATTCCTCTTATCAAAAATACAAACCAAAGGCCTTTCTTTCAAAATGTTACCAATTAAGGTTATAGCCTTATTTTATTTATTTCATACATAAGTAACACAAGAAAAATATTATATTTCAAATTAATTAAAATTTAAGTAAAAATTCTAAATTATTTAAGAATAATTAAACATAAAAAAATTAATGATTAAATATCATATAACACTGCACGATGCATCGCGGACAAGCAACCAAGTGTTTATTAATTTTTTAAATTTTCATTGATTTATTTATCGATTAATAAATAATTATTATAATATTTTTTATGCGTTTGTCGGCATTGCCGTGGGTGCGTGTACAAAAAATAATTCAAAAAATAAACATCTATATTATACTAGTACAATTTAATTGCATACGTCAGGTAATTTATCGATCAAAGAAGTAATTAAGCAGTAGAGAATATATTGCATGCAGAAAGCCCTAATGATATATATTGGTCTTGATTTTGATCATCATCTTGATAAAGATCGTTGGGGTTTTTCCTGCATGCAATATTAATATCTTAGTGCCGAATTACTTTGATCTTGATCATCAATCATGTTGGTGCTGTAAATTAATCTTATCTTCAAGGTGTTGAGGGACGATGACGAAGCAGAGTCGTTGCTGCTGCGTTCGGAAGGCCAAGAGGAGGAGGGACTCGCCCTCTTTCAGGTGACTCCCATCGTGCTGTTTGAGGAATTTCGACCACCCAGAATTGAACACCATCCCCTTCTGAGATGCCCGGTACCTACATCTCATCCCGAACCGCTCCCCGTAATAGTTCAGCACCTCCACCTCCAGGCCCTTGCAGGAGTTGATCTCCTCCCTCTCCCTCTTCAACACGTGCTTGTACACTTGCGCTTCCAGGCCCTGGTTTAGGAGCAACCGGCTCTGGTGCGTGGACATGTCAGACCTGTGCACCGTCTTCTTCCCTAACTGCACCACCTCACCGCCTCCCATCGCCCGGTGCACTTCCCTCCACGTCCTTCCTGCCTGCGGCGCACCCGGTGCAGGTGAAGGTTGATGACGTCCTTCAGCGAGGTCGGCACCGGCGGCTGGGTTATCTCGTTGTAGTCTGCAGTCGGTGGAGGTGCCCTCACCGGAGTTGGAATAAATACAACGGCTCCTCTTTTTAAGACAGTCCAACGTTGGGGTAATTGGGTGTTCCAACATGGATCATCGTCTGAGTCCGTGGAACTCATACTCATAGTCATACTTGAGCTTTCCTGTAATTTCATTTTCCCCCGGGAAGGAGTCCTTTCTTCACCAGCACCAGCATAACCTTTTGGACAGCCCTTCCTCAAGAAAGCGTCAGCAACTCGGGCGAGAACTATCAAACTGTAATCGAACGGACGATCATCATGTTCATCGTGCCCCTCTCCTTTCTTGGAATCGGTATAAGCATCATCATCATGCCCCTCTTCCTCATCACCAGCATGCCCGGTGGTCTCGTCTTCTCTCTTTGAATCAATGTAATCGAATGGACGATGATGATCATCTTCATCACGCCCCTCTACTTTTTGGAATCCGCCATGGCCGGACGAAAGAAAATGGCAAAAGAACTCAAAACAGTAATAAAATTTCTTGTCAGGGAGTATATATATATATATATATATATATATATATATGGGATTGGCTACCCTGGGGGTGACCGCAGGAACAGTTTCTGCGGTCGCTCAAATCTGGACCGTCAGATCTAATCTGACGGTTCAGATCCATTTTTAAAAAACCTAATTTTTACCATCTCCCCTCCCACTGCCCGGCGCCGCCGCCCTCGCCGCGCCACGGCCGCCGCGCCGCCACCCTTCGCCGCGCCCACGTCCACCGCGCCGCCGCCGTCGTCGCTCCCGTTGCCTCGCCCACGCCCCCGCCGCGTCGCCTAGCCCAACATCCTTCGCCCCCGCCGCGCGCCATTGAAGCACCCTTCGCCGCGCCCCGTCCACGGCGCCGCGCCCCGTCCACGGCGCGCCGCCCGTCCACGGCGCCGCCGCGCTCCCTCTCGACCCGCCCGCGGGGTCGCAAGGGGCGCGGGGGGCGACCCGGGCAGCGACGCGGGCGGCGAGGCGACGGGAGCGCGGGCGAGGCGACGGGAGCGGCGACGGCGGGGGCGTGGGCGAGGCGACCGGAGCGGCGACGGCGGCGGTGCGGTGGACGTGGGCGCGGCGAAGGGTGGCGGCGCGACGGCCGTGGCGCGGCGAGGGCGGCGGCGCCGGGCAATGGGAGGGGGAGGGTAAAATAGGTTTTTTAAAAATGGATCTGAACCGTCAGATTAGATCTGACGGTCCAGATTTGAGCGACCGCAGGAAACTGTTCCTGCGGTCACCCCCAGGGTAGCCAATCCCTATATATATATATATATATATATATATATATATATCCAAGTTCTAAACTGCGTGAACTGTATATCCAAGTTGTACCACAACTAGGTAGTGTCTTGTCCGAAGAGCCTTATCCACTTCCAAAATAAATATTTGAATTATTTATGGATTCTAAATTAACTTTTATATATTGAAATTTCCATAAGTAAAATTATTTTTAGAATCTCCTCAGAAATTAAAATAAATTTTAAGTAAAAATCACATAATTAGGTACTAATAAATTATATATATTCTAATTTTGTGTCGACAAAGCATTTTAAAATACAATTTTTGTAGTAAAAGTTTCAACAGCCCTAAAGCGTGATGATTATTTTTGGCTGCATGGATCTTGACTTTGCATTAAGGACTGAACAACCTTCTTCTCTTACGGACAAAAGTTCTATTAAGGAAAATTGGGACATTTAGAATGGAAACTTTTAAATCGTATGAGTCTTGTAATTATGAAGCGTGAGATTCTAGAAACCTTCATGGGGATGTGTCTTGAAAGGTTAGTACAGCTAGTAAGTTTCTTAAAGAAATTGAAAAGCGTTTTGTAAAAAACAATAAGGCAGAAACATGTACGTTTTTGTCGAACTTGATTTTAATGAAGTTTAATGGCAAAACAAGCATAAGAGAGTACATCTTAGAGATGTCAAATATTGCTTCAAAACTAAATGCATTAAGGTTAGAGCTATCTGAAGATTTGCTCGTGCATTTAGTTTTAATTTCTCTTCCAGCACAATTCAGTTAATTCAAGGTCAGTTACAACTGTCAAAGGGACAAATGGACTCTTAATGACCTCATTTCTTATTGTGTGCAAGAAGAATATAGGTTGAAGGAAGAACGGGCTGAAAGTGCTCACTTGGCTAGTACCTATCAGGACAAAAATAAGAAAAGAAAGAGGGCTAAGGAAGCTGTTAATAGTTCTCACAAGCAACAACAAAAGAAAGAAAAT
>JAURVB010014280.1:0-13710 GCA_033002965.1 Piper betle | reverse complement strand
ATGTTGTGCTTCCTTCACCAACCAAAACTCAATCCAAATAATAAAAACAAAATGGGGCATATTGTGCTTCCTTCACCAACCACTGCCGAAATATGCAACTCATGCAAGTATTGAACCCACCAATCAAAAACTGTAAATAACAGCAGCCTTCCCCATCAACCCATGCATGCCACATACAACAACTACCAACAACCAGAGAAGAAAAACAAAACAAAGAAGAATAGAAACAGTAAATAATTATCAACAACCACAATTTATCTATGTATTCAAGGTATGCATGCATGGAAACTGAAATAGGGAGGGAGAGATGTACCGTAGAAAAACAAAGAGAAGAAGAGAATGGAACCGGTGACAGGGAAGAAGAAGTAGCGACAGCTACTGTGTGGAAGACGCCCTAACATAAGGATTTAACCGTTACGGTTACAGATGCTACCCAACTCCCCTAAAATCTCCATCTAATTAAAATATCCTCCAGCGTTTTATCCTTCCCAGACCAAGTCCATCCATATAAAACAACGTAATTAATAAATTTTTTTATGATTTTTACACTGGAAATGTGGAAGCTCATTTGCGATCGTGAAAATACCCTTGAAATGTTGAGGTTTAAAATTAAGGAGGCGGCACTGCGGACGTATGTGTTATCGCAGTCATTTTGTTATAAATCATTGGGATTGGACCAACTGCATCAGAATCCCAAACCCACTGCATAATAAGCGAGATGCTGGTAGCAGAGGAGCTCCATGCAAGCTGGGAACCAGTCTTCTCGTTGTGTTGTCTTTCACAATGTGGTGGAGCATACAAGATTACGAGCATTGGCTTTTCAACTCACTGATAAGCTGACCACTCTGGTGGAAAGCAATGAGCTTTTGAAGCGAGAACAGGTGGGGGATTGGATGGACTTCCTCCTAGGAGAAAAGAAGGCCAGGACTTATCCGGCGCGTCTTCGGGAAGGTGGCAGGAATCGCTCAAAGAAAAAAAGTTACAAATTTGCAATAAATACAGCTATATAATGAAACGCTTACGAAATGCATTCATCTAGCCGTTTCAGCAACAGAAGAAAGTTTGCGCTTCCAACATTCATGTTTGGTGAGTAAAAATTAGAAGATATCTGCAAATAATCATAAAGTTGGAAATAATTTAAGTCTCTAAAATGTATATAAAATAGAATAATTATTAAAATAGGAGCATGATCACCACGTTTCCAATTAGTCATTGGCAGTTCCAAAATGAGGGGAATTAACATATTTAAAATGGTCCATGTCATACTTATGGCCTCTCGAACATAATCATGACCTTCTACAAATTGAAGTTAGTTACAGGAAGAGTAGTAGGCAGGTCTAGGTCAAAACATGGTATAGAATATACAAACAAACAGGACAGTATTCAAACCTTACATTCTCCAGTTCATCAAAAAAGTTAAGCTTACTTCTAAGTGCTTCTGCAAATTCAATATGCCTTTGCTTTTCCAGTAGCTGCGTCTAAAACAAAATAAACAAATAACTTGTTAGAAAATGGAAACCCTTTTGCAACTAGATAGAACTTGGTGATGGACCGTTTAACATCTTCCTTAACCACAATCTTTTAGAATTAAGTGGATAATGATGATCCTTCTTTGATCAGAGTTCAGAAAACCTTCTGATCTTGCAGAAAAAATATTATAGATAAATAATACAACTTCGGGTTTACTTTTGTTGGAAAATAGCAAGATCAGTTAGACATAGGAAGGAGTAAGGGTGTGGTAGAAAAGAAGAATTTAATTTATTTTTTGTAGCAGTTTTTCTAGGTTATGACTCTATACATATCATAGCCATCTGAGAATTCTAAGGTACCATTATTCAATAAAAAATATGCAACAAATACCATAGACTTGCACTCCAACAGAAAACTATTAACTTGATGTCTATGAGCCAAGCTCCATTTCAATGTCTACTTCTTCCCTCTTAAGTTCACTCATTTGTTAACTAATAGCCATTTAAACCAGCTATTCCTGTCTACCATCATGACTAAACCAACGATTCCATTTCGATGACTAAATTTTAATTTAAATAAATCTAACAAACCAACCAGATATAGATGCATTATTCCATCATTCAGATTAACGCAATGTATGATCATAGATTCATTAAAATGGCAACAGATATCAACAAATAATTAAGAGGAAAGAAGTAGACGTAAATGACATTGGGAAGAAGTAGACCTAAAATGCCATCAGATATCACAGACTTAATGCAACGCATTAATCCATCAGTTTATACAATGAAGGATTACATGATCACTGAAAATGCTGCAGAAAAGAAAATAATACCAGGCGGTCACACACATCAAGCAGAGTCTTTTTTTATTGAAACTGCTTGATGTTGTAGTTGCAGTTCATTAAACAAATCAAGTGTGTTATCACCTGATATCATGTAATCCAAGTTCACAAAAAGAAAGTGAAGCAAGAATAAAGTATGTTGAGACAATTATGTACCAATAAATAAGGTTTAGATGGCCTTAAATATTTATTTATTGCAAAAAATGAAATAACTAATACAATAAAATGTTGAAACCAGAGAGAGATGAATGTTAGTTGATCATGGATTCCGGCGCTTGTCCAATGCGTTCAACTAATGTACGAACATAGTGGCGATATTTCTCTTCTGTCTGTTCTTATAAGAAAAAACATCAATTTTATACAGCTTTAAATGACCAAATATATCATACACCGGGAAAAATGAGTTACAAGCATTTACCTCTGACTTCATGGCAGTTTCCAATTCCGTGAACCATTTGTAAAACTGAAATAACACTTAACAGCAGCATATAGATAATTTAGTTAACTGTTTCGTTATATCAGCATTTTCAACAAGACAGCATCATGATGAGAGTTTTGTTTACATTGAAGCATCAAAGAGGGCTAATAATTCACTTAAATAATGGCAAGCACGGATGAAAAGGCAGCAAGACCATCAAAATTTTGAGTCCTTAAAGTAATTTGAACATAACTGACTAACCTGATGAGTATTTACTAAGAATGCATCCATGACTCGTACTTGCATTTTCTTGCGTCTTTGCTTTCCCCTGGGACGACGACTTCACGAGTTTGTCATCGGAGTTGGACGAAGAAGCTTGCGGTTAGACCTTTGGGAACACTTCTTCAAAGAGCTTCTTGGCTTCTTCTTCGCAACGCCATGACTGCTGGGGACTTTGCAGGGAAGGACTTACTAGCACTTACTTTGAATAATAAGGAAGGTAAAGTAGTAAAATGCTCGACATATGGTGAATTATGCTGAGATGGATTTGTTAAAGTGCCATTGAATATATATTCTGAACTTTATCCTTCAATAATTCTTGAAAATAAAATTTATTCGTGCATAATTTCGATTTGAATTTATAATTGAAAGAGTAGTTATGAAGAAAGATGTAATTTAACCTAAAAGAATTATAATTAACCTTAACTCAAATAGAGTTATATATTACAAACTTGGTTTAGATTTTGAATAATAAAACTACTTAATTCCAGATTTGTTAGAAATCCTATATATGAAAGAATTTGTAAGACTCATGATTTCGACTGCAATTATGGGGGCGGAGAGGAGAATTGAATAAAGCCGTTGATTTGCAAAAATATTGTGGCAGAAATTTTCTCCGAGTAGTAGACTCATGTTAATTAAAATTGGTTTTTATTCTTTTATTATAGTAAAATTATTTTTTAGAATTTATATTAATAGTCAATAATAAGATTTATTTACGATTTTAAATGTGCTTTGAGTAGGTAAGTGATATTATATTATATTATCAAGTGGAATATGAGTCGAACTACGAGTATATTTTAAATTGAGTTTGAGTTATAATCGAGTCAAGTCGAATACTGCATTACTCAAACTCGACTCGTAAGATTCTAGTTCGAACTCGAGCATTTAAATGCCGAGTTTCGAGTCAAGTCGAACCAAACGCCAAATACTCATGACCTAACTCGCTCAATTAGCAGCCCTAATTCCTCTTATCAAAAATACAAATCAAAGGCCTTTGTTTCAAAATGTTACCATTTAAGGTTATAGCCTTATTTTATTTATTTCATACATAAGTAACACAAGAAAATATTATATTTCAAATTAATTAAAATTTAAGTAAAAATTCTAAATTATTTAAGAATAATTAAACATAAAAAAATTAATGATTAAATATCATATAACACTGCACGATGCATCGCGGACAAGCAACCAAGTGTTTATTAATTTTTTAAATTTTCATTGATTTATTGATCGATTAATAAATAATTATTATAATATTTTTTATGCATTTGTCGGCATTGCCGTGGGTGCGTGTACAAAAAATAATTCAAAAAATAAACATCTATATTATACTAGTACAATTTAATTGCATACGTCAGGTAATTTATCGATCAAGGAAGTAATTAAGCAGTAGAGAATATATTGCATGCAGAAAGCCCTAATGATATATATTGATCTTGATTTTGATCATCATCTTGATAAAGATCGTTGGGGTTTTTCCTGCATGCAATATTAATATCTTAGTGCCGAATTACTTTTGATCTTGATCATCAATCATGTTGGTGCTGTAAATTAATCTTATCTTCAAGGTGTTGAGGGACGATGACGAAGCAGAGTCGTTGCTGCTGCGTTCGGAAGGCCAAGAGGCGGAGGGACTCGCCCTCTTTGAGGTGACTCCCATCGTGCTGTTTGAGGAATTTCGACCACCCAGAAGTGAACACCATCCCCTTCTGAGATGCCCGGTACCTACATCTCATCCCGAACCGCTCCCCGTAATAGTTCAGCACCTCCACCTCCAAGCCCTTGCAGGAGTTGATCTCCTCCCTCTCCCTCTTCAACACGTGCTTGTACACTTGCGCTTCCAGGCCCTGGTTTAGGAGCAACCGGCTCTGGTGCGTGGACATGTCAGACCTGTGCACCGTCTTCTTCCCTAACTGCACCACCTCACCGCCTCCCATCGCCCGGTGCACTTCCCTCCACGTCCTTCCTGCCTGGGGCGCACCCGGTGCAGGTGAAGGTCGATGACGTCCTTCAGCGAGGTCGGCACCAGCGGCTGGGTTATCTCGTTGTAGCCTGCTGTCGGTGGAGGTGCCCTCACCGGAGTTGGAATAAATACAACGGCTCCTCTTTTTTAAGACAGTCCAACGTTGGGGTAATTGGGTGTTCCAACATGGATCATCGTCTGAGTCCGTGGAACTCATACTCATAGTCATACTTGAGCTTTCCTGTAATTTCATTTTCCCCCGGGAAGGAGTCCTTTCTTCACCAGCACCAGCATAACCTTTTGGACAGCCCTTCCTCAAGAAAGCGTCAGCAACTTGGGCGAGAACTATCAATCTGTAATCGAACGGACGATCTTCATGTTCATCGTGCCCCTCTCCTTTCTTGGAATCGGTATAAGCATCATCATCATGCCCCACTTCCTCATCACCAGCATGCCCGGTGTAATCGAATGGACGATGATGATCATCTTCATCACGCCCCTCTACTTTTTTGGAATCCGCCATGGCCGGACGAAAGAAAATGGCAAAAGAACTCAAAACAGTGATAAAATTTCTTGTCAGGGAGTATATGTATATATATATATATATCCAAGTTCTAAACTGCGTGAACTGTATATCCAAGTTCTACCACAACTAGGTAGGGTCTTGTCCGAAGAGCCTTATCCACTTCTAAAATAAATATTCGAATTATTTATGGATTCTAAATTAACTTTTATATATTGAAATTTCCAATATAAGTAAAATTATTTTTAGAATCTCCTCAGAAATTAAAATAAATTTTAAGTAAAAATCACATAATTAGGTACTAATAAATTATATATATTCTAATTTTGTTGAGACAAAGTATTTTAAAATACAATTTTGTAGTAATACCATCTATTCAGAAATTCATATACCCTAAATCCAATTATATATATATATATATATATATATATATATGCTAAAGAGACGAGGAAGCAAAGTTCACCTTGTGCTCGAACAATCAACAATGTTCATCACAATAAAAATGTCACTAGTTCATCCTATTCTCATTGATTTTATTATGTTTTCTAAATTACGTTGCAGGCAACTATCATACTCAGATTTAATTTACTTAATTAGATAATTAGCATTTAATAAGCACAACTCAAATCGTACAAATATCACTTCATCCACTATCTGGCATTCATCACGTCAAACGATCAATCCTAACATACTGTCTTAATAATTATCAATTTTAAATAATTAAATCGGAAGTAATTTACCTCGCATTGTCGGCAATTTTCGACGGCTAGGGTTTCGTCGCTCGTCTTAGAGCTCGAATTTGGCGTTCGGCAGCACCCAAAGTTCGATCGGGTTCGACTGGATCAGTTTGGCCGAAGATCCAATGAATTCCAAAAAATCTGGTTATCTGACAAATTCCGGCGATTTTCCGATGGGTTTCAGCTGTTTTCTGAAAAGTTTCAGCGGTTTTCTTGCGACTGTAGCCGGCGGCTTCTACCGTTGGGATGGCGGTAGTATGGGATATTGTTGGCACCGGCTCTGCAAGCCTGACGCGTCTACGTCGACGACAAGGTTGGCGGAGGTGGCGGTCAGTGGTGGGGTGAAGAGATCAGGCCAGGATGGGCGGTGCTGGGCTCCGCTCCAGTCCGAAAAGGTGGTGGGAGGGTAGGAGATGTCGAGGCGGTGACTGGATGGAGGCGGCGACAGCCGGACGACGGGGGAATGGTCGGCGATTATCTGGCATTGACCAGCGGCTTCGATCGGCGATAGTGCGGCAGCCGGAGGTAGCGTTGGCGACCGAAAAGGATGGTGGCGTCTGCAGTATGGGGAATGAGAAGCGTCGGTGGTAGAAATAGGTCAGCTATGATATCATAAATAAAAGTTGATTCGACTCCGAATCAACCTAGAAATAATAACTAGGTCGTAATAATGCCTAAAAAAGTCCAAAAGTATATAATAAATATTATAATTCGACAATGACATGTTCTATAACTAATAACCCACGCAAGGTGCCCTATAATGCCTTGTAATGCATTAGTCGGTTTAAAAATAATTCTACTATCAAATACATAAAAAATATATACTACATTCTTTCATAAATTCAGATAACTCATTTTCTATCATCTTTTCGACATTATAATCATATACTAAGGTACGTTTGACCCCCATCGCTTATAACTCACGGCTAGAGCCTATTTAGCACGCAGTATGAAATTGACTTGACTCCAACGAACGGTTAAGTTGACTAGTTCATTAATATAAAATTTTAACTCGAGTCACCAGTTTTACACATGGGCTTATTGATGGATAATGGATTATGTAAAACCCGATTATAGGTATGATATTTTTATATATGTATTTTTGTCTTGGTAATGAACTGTAATTATTTTGGCTATCTTATATATGTTTTTAGTGTTCCATATCTTATATAAGTCATATCATGTACAATTTGTTAACCTAACGATTTTAGTTAATTAAGTCTTGAAAAACAATTAAATTGTTGTGGCAGAAATTATTCTGCGAGTAGCAGACTCATGTTAATTAAAATTGGTTTTTGTTCTTTTATTATAGTAAAATAAATAATTTTTTAGAATTTATATTAATAGTCAATAATAAAATTTATTTACAATTTTAAATGTGCTTTGAGTAGGTATGTGATATTATATTATATTATCAAGTAGAATATGAGTCGAACTACGAGTATATTTTAAATTGAGTTTGAGTTAAAATCTAGTCAAGTCGAATACTGCATTGCTCAAACTCGACTCGTTGGATTCCAGTTCGAACTCGAGCATTTGAATGCCGAGTTTCGAGTCAAGTCGAACCGAACGCCAAATACTCGTGATCTAACTCGCTCAATTAACAGCCCTAATTCCTCTTATCAAAAATACAAATCAAAGGCCTTTGTTTCAAAATGTTACCATTTAAGGTTATAGCCTTATTTTATTTATTTCATACATAAGTAACACAAGAAAATATTATATTTCACATTAATTAAAATTTAAGTAAAAATTCTAAATTATTTAAGAATAATTAAACATAAAAAAATTAATGATTAAATATCATATAACACTGCACGATGCATCGCGGACAAGCAACCAAGTGTTTATTAATTTTTTAAATTTTCATTGATTTATTTATCGATTAATAAATAATTATTATAATATTTTTTATGCATTTGTCGGCATTGCTGTGGGTGCGTGTTCAAAAAAATAAACATCTATATTATACTAGTACAATTTAATTGCATACGTCAGGTAATTTATCGATCAAGGAAGTAATTACGCAGTAGAGAATATATTGCATGCAGAAAGCTCTAATGATATATATTGATATAGGGCAGAGTCATTGCTGCTGTGTTCAGAAGGCCAAGAGGAGGAGGGACTCGCCCTCTTTGAGGTGACTCCCATCGTGCTGTTTGAGGAATTTCTGTTAATTTGTCTAATTGTATTAATGATATGTAGCTCATTGTCACACTCGAAATACTAATGAAATCTCAGATTATTAGTGGAGGTGGCTGTTAGTTGTTCAATGGACATTGAAGGGTCTCAAAGCTTCTCTTTAAATTAAGCTTCGTTTGCCTCATTCTTACAGGGCAAGACAAGTAGAAGGCAAGACAAGCAAAAGAAAAGACAAGGAAAAGAGAGATAGAGAGATATAGTGATAAAAGAAGAGGGAAAAATATTCACGAGTTTATTTTATACGGAGTATTGAGAGAGAGTGACCTGTAATCCCAATAGTATAGGTGTGTGAGTAATCTTCTTGTACATCTCTTTATATATTTAATGACTGTAATCTTTGGTTGAAGTAGTGAATTATTCGTTATTGCCCATGGTTTTCGACTCTCGATTGAAGGAGGGTTTTCCACGTTAAATCTCTGTCTTTTTGTGGTTTTGTTTTATCTAATTTCTTAGGCCTTATTTTCTCATTATTTTTGTTCGCTGTGGTTGATCTCCAATTTTGGGATTTTTCTCAACAATTGGTGCCGTCTGTGGGAATTTTTGGTCTCATTCAATTGAATCTTGATTTGAGTGAGAGTCATAGCGGACAGTTCCATGACTGGGAAAATTGAGAAATTTGATGGAACAAATTATCAATGGTGGACTATGCAGATTGAGAAGCAACTACATCAACCGCTTGTTGGAACCAAGCTAGAAGCGAAGTCAGCCGAGGAGTGGGCCTTATTGGATAGGCGAGCCTTAGCAATCGTCCGATTGTGTTTAACGCAGTCGGTGGCGTTTAATGTCTCCAAACAGACGACTGTCAAGGGGTTGATGGAGGCATTAACTGGTGTTTATGAGAAGTCATCAGCCTCTAACAGGTTATTTTTGTTGAGGAAGCTTGTCTCTTTAAGGATGCCCGAATGTAAATCTATTGCTAATCATTTGAATGATTTCAATAAAATTTGGGCACTATTTGAATTCGTGGAGTTGACTTTTAGTGAAGATATTAAATCGTTAATGTTCATGTGTTCTTTGCCGGAGAGTTGAGATACGGTAATTAAATCTATTAGTAATGTTATAAGGTTATAAACTTTTGCTGTTTTAGAGTCTAAATGTATGAAAGTAGGCCAAACTTGATGAAAGTTGGCAGCTTTCATGGTTCCAGTGACCATGCTGTCATTTTCCCCAATTTTTACTCCCTTATGTAGTAATATTTTGGAGTCATACTTGTGCTTTTATATTTATGTATGTATAGTATTTTCCATTAAAAATACTAAACCTAATATAACCACCCTAAAGAGTATGAAAAAACCTCCTAACTATGTATTGTGCATGCTCCTTTGTGTGACTGTGTTGCCATGATCTAAGTTTGGGCTCCTCAATGAGCAACCTAAAATACATTAATCAAATCTATAAAATTATATATGGACTCCCTAACTGTGTACAAGAAACTTGTTACTTTTTTGTTTAATAAAAAATTATTTAGGGTGTCGTCTTGGTCAAGTGATTAGGACTGTGCAGGAATGAAGGGCGAAACACTAGTTCCCTAGGTCCGGGTGTAAAATATGAAAATATAGAAAAATGGTGATGGATTTAGATGAAATTCATCCTGTACATTAGGATGTGTCCCAGAGAATTGTTTCCAAATTATGGAGCCAATTGGATAGTATATCACAAGTATGAATTTCTCAAACATGTTAGGTCACCCTAACTTCAGAAATGACCCAATCAAGACCTTCCAATCTTGACTCCCCTCAAGCACAACCACTTAGTGTTTGGACCTGAATTTTCTCTTGAATCAGGCCCAAGTTGTTTTCTAACCATTCTTATAGACCCAGGCCCATTAGGAGTCTCTAAGGTCATGAACGAGTCATAGCAAAATCGGTGCACGGCCAGAGAACACTCTTCCCAGCACCATAAGTTAACCTTAGTGGGCCTTGTTCACCATGATTAGCCCATGGAACAGCCTTGATACAAATTAGCCATAAGACATAGAGTGTCAGGACCCACTGGTCTAAATTTCAGCACATTTGGACATTGTTTGGCTTGTACAAAAAATCGTCCGGTAAACCCATTTGATAAAACCCTAGAATTGGGCAACTCTGACTAAGTGAATATGAAACCCTAAACAAGGATTAAGCCACTTAATATGTTTTAACATTTAATTTAAACACCTAATTACGATAATTAAGTGTCTTCTATGAATGTGCATGTATGGACGTTTGGCTTTGATATGCGTGTCAATGTGATCTAACCCTGATTCGGCTCTATCTTGGCACTAAGTTACCCAAGTTGAGCTCACCGACTTAGGATACGGAGCTCTACTCATCTAGGTTCGTATGACTTCTGTGCTTATCCTCTGTTTGACTCTTGCAGTGTAGAGTTTTGGACGTGTTTTAGACGTAGGATGACATCGGTTTATCAAATCTCTCTGGTGTTTGGCCATTTAGGCATGTTTTCCCCATGAGTTTAATAAAACTTCGAGGTTGAGACCCCTTGATGGTTTTCGAAAGTTAAACTCCAGAAACATTATCATACAATTCCCTTCCCAATCCTACTAAGTTTAAATATGAGGGTTTAGCGTATTACATTAAGAGAGTGTACGGGTATTATGAAACAACACTAGTATTCCTTCAAGTGCAGAGTATGAGGGTATTGCATAACACAACACATTTTCAAAATTTGTGGCACTAACTTAACTGTTCCCCTTTGCTACCTGAATACTGTGGTAAGTGTTATATGAAGGTGGTGAAGGTGTAAGTGTGTTGTACGATATATAAATTCTAGTCGTGTGTGAGTGCCGACATTCATTATAAGTTGATTTGCTTATCGCCTCGGTGTGAGGCATTCTTGAAGTCTTTTCAGTCCTGTGGGTAATAGAGTATCTCTTTGCCAATTTGTTTTACTAGTAGTTATTTGATACCGGGAATCAAATATATTTGATTACAATCAAATTTATTTGATTATTGTTGTAATCAAATTTATTTGATTATTGTTGTAATCAAATTTATTTGATTCTACTGTCTTATTCTCGTATTATATTTAGGTGAGGTTCCCTGAAGTTGACTTTCTTAGGCGCATGGATTTGGTGGCCCAACAGCTGGTGTTTTATAATTTGAACCGATCGATTTGACTATTATTTTCAGGCGAGTTAAGTTTTATTACGAGAAGATCATTCAATTTTCTCACTGACCATTCGTTTTTCTCAACTGGCCATTCGTTTTTCTCACTGACTACTTGTTTTCTTCCCAACTTCCTTCTTCTTTTTCTACCTTCTCTTTTCCTATTATTTTTAGTCGAGTTAAGTTTTAATTACGAGACAACCATTCGATTTTCTCACTGACAATTCGTTTTTCTCAACTGGCTATTTATTTTTCTCACTGACCACTTGTTTTCTTCCCCATGAGACCTATATATTCCACACTTTTGACATTATCATCATTCAGCCAACACCATCCTTCTCACCCAACTTCCTTCTTCTTTTCTTCCTTCCCACAATCCTCACTCAAACCAGCTACAACCTCGTTGCCGTCGTCGTTATCGTTGCTGTCACTGCATGGCTGACGATTAGGCATGGAGTAAGAGTTCACCATTTAGGCACTAAGACACGCTCAAAGCTTCTATCAGGTCTGTTTAGGACTCGCTCATGATTTATTGTTCTATTCTATCATGATTTAATTTTTACAGATTGTAGGACGCGCAGGGATCAATTTCACTTGACACTAAAATTTCAGAATTATATTGAAATTTTATGAGGCAGTAATATAAACAACAGAGGCCGTGATATAAACAACACACAGAAATATAAGCAACACAATAATCTTAACAGTAATATTAATTTTCACAATATAACATATTGATGTGGAAGATCAGCCGTAGCCACAACCACGATCATAAAGTCTAGCTCTGAGACTTGTAAATCATAATATTCTAAATACTTTGTATCAACTTTACACTAGGGTGAAAAGCCTAACTCAGAGGCTGAGGGAGTAGATGAAGTTTTAAGGAAATAGTTACCCAGATTTACCAAAGCCAAGCTTTATTCCTGTACTTTCACTCTTGGTGAAAAATATTTACACTCACGTAAAATACCAGAAATACAGTACTCATACAAACAGTATATTGTACAATACTGCTGTATAGTATAATCTTAAAACAAAGAGTACAAATACTCAAATATATAAGATACAATGTTTACAGCAAACTGTATGAAGTCATGTACAAGATTTAAAATGCTAAAGACAATACAGTAAAGACAGATTTTCATATGTTCATAGCTCACAACCACAGTTAGGAAAAAAATTTTTTTTTTTTCAGAACTGACGAACTCAGAAAACAAATAGTGAAAACAGCTTTACAGACGCAAACTCAAACAATCTGAAAGATCATCTGAAAACTTTACAGACACACTGAAAGCGTTACAAAATAGAAAAGCAAACCGAAACTTTAAACTTACAGGAGAAAGAAGGACTTCGAAACAACCCGTGTAGATAAAGAAGGAAGAAGACGGAACGAAGAACCTGAAGAGAAAAGCTGGACTGGCAGACAGACGAAATGAAAAAGAAAGCGGAGCGAAAAGATGCCCTGAGTGATCACTCCACTCTCCTTATATAGAGAAGGGAAGGAATAAAATTCCGACATGTGGGGTCCACCACTTATTATGAAGATTCCTTGGTGGGCTCCACACCAGTGGGACCAGTGGACTCAGTGGGACCAGCAGTGGGACCAGTGGGACCAGCAGTGGGACCAGCAGTGGGACCAGTTGACTGAGGCTGATTAAAAACTTTCATTTGCTCTCTAAATTCTCGAGCAGTTTTTCTAGGCTGAGGACTAATTTCTACATTTTGACCAGGAAGGAGATTAGGAAGAATGGGCTCCATACTGGGATAAACAGTACTCCAAGGGGATGTTTTTCTGGGAGGAGAAATCTTCCTTTGTGATGGATTACTAGAAGATTCCTGACTCATGACAATTGTTGGAGAGGCGGCTGGAGAAGGAGACTTCTTTCTTGCGGGACACATGATGGTAATATGACCATATTGGCCACAATAGTAACATCTGGGTCCTAAATCAAAATCAAAATCTGCGTCGGGAGCCATGGGACAAAGTAAAGCAGTGTGCCCCTGCTCATTGCAGAGTTTACATAATAAATCTTTAGGACTCCACGGGCTTTGAGCAAATTGTCCTAAATTTGATGACGGACAATCTATGATAGGACTTTGATTTGCAAAGGCTCTTATCACACCTTCTGGCTGAGGAACTCCAGGCGGTTGAGGTACTGCACCGTAT
>JAURVB010014279.1:0-50931 GCA_033002965.1 Piper betle | reverse complement strand
CCTTCGTGGTCATCCATACTACATGAAACATGGGCTAAATTCTAAAAACTGCAGAGAAACAGGTCACAGTCACAATGCTTCCAAGGAGAGGGATATATTTCAAACGGGTGGATACAGATCTTTCCTTTTCTGGACGAACCAGTTAACAACCCAAGGAAAATGATAAGGTAAGGATTAAAAAATAAAAGAAAAAATATCACAACCCCATCATGGCCGTTGCCTGCAGTGACAGGCACTGCACGCATCAACTCCGGGTGGGGCATGTTGTGCTTCCTTCACCAACCAAAACTCAATCCAAATAATAAAAACAAAATGGGGCATATTGTGCTTCCTTCACCGACCACTGCCGAAATATGCAACTCATGCAAGTATTGAACCCACCAATCAAAAACTGTAAATAACAGCAGCCTTCCCCATCAACTCATGCATGCCACATACAACAACTACCAACAACCAGAGAAGAAAAACAAAACAAAGAAGAATAGAAACAGTAAATAATTATCAACAACCACAATTTATCTATGTATTCAAGGTATGCATGCATGGAAACTGAAATAGGGAGGGAGAGATGTACCGTAGAAAAACAAAGAGAAGAAGAGAATGGAACCGGTGACAGGGAAGAAGAAGTAGCGACAGCTACTGTGTGGGAAGACGCCCTAACATAAGGATTTAACCGTTACGGTTACAGATGCTACCCAACTCCCCTAAAATCTCCATCTAATTAAAATATCCTCCAGCGTTTTATCCTTCCCAGACCAAGTCCATCCATATAAAACAACGTAATTAATAAATTTTTTTATGATTTTTACACTGGAAATGTGGAAGCTCATTTGCGATCGTGAAAATACCCTTGAAATGTTGAGGTTTAAAATTAAGGAGGCGGCACTGCGGACGTATGTGTTATCGCAGTCATTTTGTTATAAATCATTGGGATTGGACCAACTGCATCAGAATCCCAAACCCACTGCATAATAAGCGAGATGCTGGTAGCAGAGGAGCTCCATGCAAGCTGGGAACCAGTCTTCTCGTTGTGTTGTCTTTCACAATGTGGTGGAGCATACAAGATTACGAGCATTGGCTTTTCAACTCACTGATAAGCTGACCACTCTGGTGGAAAGCAATGAGCTTTTGAAGCGAGAACAGGTGGGGGATTGGATGGACTTCCTCCTAGGAGAAAAGAAGGCCAGGACTTATCCGGCGCGTCTTCGGGAAGGTGGCAGGAATCGCTCAAAGAAAAAAAGTTACAAATTTGCAATAAATACAGCTATATAATGAAACGCTTACGAAATGCATTCATCTAGCCGTTTCAGCAACAGAAGAAAGTTTGCGCTTCCAACATTCATGTTTGGTGAGTAAAAATTAGAAGATATCTGCAAATAATCATAAAGTTGGAAATAATTTAAGTCTCTAAAATGTATATAAAATAGAATAATTATTAAAATAGGAGCATGATCACCACGTTTCCAATTAGTCATTGGCAGTTCCAAAATGAGGGGAATTAACATATTTAAAATGGTCCATGTCATACTTATGGCCTCTCGAACATAATCATGACCTTCTACAAATTGAAGTTAGTTACAGGAAGAGTAGTAGGCAGGTCTAGGTCAAAACATGGTATAGAATATACAAACAAACAGGACAGTATTCAAACCTTACATTCTCCAGTTCATCAAAAAAGTTAAGCTTACTTCTAAGTGCTTCTGCAAATTCAATATGCCTTTGCTTTTCCAGTAGCTGCGTCTAAAACAAAATAAACAAATAACTTGTTAGAAAATGGAAACCCTTTTGCAACTAGATAGAACTTGGTGATGGACCGTTTAACATCTTCCTTAACCACAATCTTTTAGAATTAAGTGGATAATGATGATCCTTCTTTGATCAGAGTTCAGAAAACCTTCTGATCTTGCAGAAAAAATATTATAGATAAATAATACAACTTCGGGTTTACTTTTGTTGGAAAATAGCAAGATCAGTTAGACATAGGAAGGAGTAAGGGTGTGGTAGAAAAGAAGAATTTAATTTATTTTTTGTAGCAGTTTTTCTAGGTTATGACTCTATACATATCATAGCCATCTGAGAATTCTAAGGTACCATTATTCAATAAAAAATATGCAACAAATACCATAGACTTGCACTCCAACAGAAAACTATTAACTTGATGTCTATGAGCCAAGCTCCATTTCAATGTCTACTTCTTCCCTCTTAAGTTCACTCATTTGTTAACTAATAGCCATTTAAACCAGCTATTCCTGTCTACCATCATGACTAAACCAACGATTCCATTTCGATGACTAAATTTTAATTTAAATAAATCTAACAAACCAACCAGATATAGATGCATTATTCCATCATTCAGATTAACGCAATGTATGATCATAGATTCATTAAAATGGCAACAGATATCAACAAATAATTAAGAGGAAAGAAGTAGACGTAAATGACATTGGGAAGAAGTAGACCTAAAATGCCATCAGATATCACAGACTTAATGCAACGCATTAATCCATCAGTTTATACAATGAAGGATTACATGATCACTGAAAATGCTGCAGAAAAGAAAATAATACCAGGCGGTCACACACATCAAGCAGAGTCTTTTTTTTTGAAACTGCTTGATGTTGTAGTTGCAGTTCATTAAACAAATCAAGTGTGTTATCACCTGATATCATGTAATCCAAGTTCACAAAAAGAAAGTGAAGCAAGAATAAAGTATGTTGAGACAATTATGTACCAATAAATAAGGTTTAGATGGCCTTAAATATTTATTTATTGCAAAAAATGAAATAACTAATACAATAAAATGTTGAAACCAGAGAGAGATGAATGTTAGTTGATCATGGATTCCGGCGCTTGTCCAATGCGTTCAACTAATGTACGAACATAGTGGCGATATTTCTCTTCTGTCTGTTCTTATAAGAAAAAACATCAATTTTATACAGCTTTAAATGACCAAATATATCATACACCGGGAAAAATGAGTTACAAGCATTTACCTCTGACTTCATGGCAGTTTCCAATTCCGTGAACCATTTGTAAAACTGAAATAACACTTAACAGCAGCATATAGATAATTTAGTTAACTGTTTCGTTATATCAGCATTTTCAACAAGACAGCATCATGATGAGAGTTTTGTTTACATTGAAGCATCAAAGAGGGCTAATAATTCACTTAAATAATGGCAAGCACGGATGAAAAGGCAGCAAGACCATCAAAATTTTGAGTCCTTAAAGTAATTTGAACATAACTGACTAACCTGATGAGTATTTACTAAGAATGCATCCATGACTCGTACTTGCATTTTCTTGCGTCTTTGCTTTCCCCTGGGACGACGACTTCACGAGTTTGTCATCGGAGTTGGACGAAGAAGCTTGCGGTTAGACCCTTTGGGAACACTTCTTCAAAGAGCTTCTTGGCTTCTTCTTCGCAACGCCATGACTGCTGGGGACTTTGCAGGGGAGGACTTACTAGCACTTACTTTGAATAATAAGGAAGGTAAAATAGTAAAATGCTCGACATATGGTGAATTATGCTGAGATGGATTTGTTAAAGTGCCATTGAATATATATTCTGAACTTTATCCTTCAATAATTCTTGAAAATAAAATTTATTCGTGCATAATTTCGATTTGAATTTATAATTGAAAGAGTAGTTATGAAGAAAGATGTAATTTAACCTAAAAGAATTATAATTAACCTTAACTCAAATAGAGTTATATATTACAAACTTGGTATAGATTTTGAATAATAAAACTACTTAATTCCAGATTTGTTAGAAATCCTATATATGAAAGAATTTGTAAGACTCATGATTTCGACTGCAATTATGGGGGGCAGAGAGGAGAATTAAATAAAGCCGTTGATTTGCAAAAATATTGTGGTAGAAATTTTCTGCGAGTAGTAGACTCATGTTAATTAAAATTGGTTTTTGTCTTTTATTATAGTAAAATTATTTTTTAGAATTTATATTAATAGTCAATAATAAGATTTATTTACGATTTTAAATGTGCTTTGAGTAGGTAAGTGATATTATATTATATTATCAAGTGGAATATGAGTCGAACTACGAGTATATTTTAAATCGAGTTTGAGTTATAATCGAGTCAAGTCGAATACTGCATTACTCAAACTCGACTCGTAAGATTCCAGTTCGAACTCGAGCATTTAAATGCCGAGTTTCGAGTCAAGTCGAACCGAACGCCAAATACTCATGACCTAACTCGCTCAATTAGCAGCCCTAATTCCTCTTATCAAAAATACAAATCAAAGGCCTTTGTTTCAAAATGTTACCATTTAAGGTTATAGCCTTATTTTATTTATTTCATACATAAGTAACACAAGAAAATATTATATTTCAAATTAATTAAAATTTAAGTAAAAATTCTAAATTATTTAAGAATAATTAAACATAAAAAAATTAATGATTAAATATCATATAACACTGCACGATGCATCGCGGACAAGCAACCAAGTGTTTATTAATTTTTTAAATTTTCATTGATTTATTTATCGATTAATAAATAATTATTATAATATTTTTTATGCGTTTGTCGGCATTGCCGTGGGTGCGTGTACAAAAAATAATTCAAAAAAATAAACATCTATATTATACTAGTACAATTTAATTGCATACGTCAGGTAATTTATCGATCAAGGAAGTAATTAAGCAGTAGAGAATATATTGCATGCAGAAAGCCCTAATGATATATATTGATCTTGATTTTGATCATCATCTTGATAAAGATCGTTGGGGTTTTTCCTGCATGCAATATTAATATCTTAGTGCCGAATTACTTTGATCTTGATCATCAATCATGTTGGTGCTGTAAATTAATCTTATCTTCAAGGTGTTGAGGGACGATGACGAAGCAGAGTCGTTGCTGCTGCGTTCGGAAGGCCAAGAGGAGGAGGGACTCGCCCTCTTTGAGGTGACTCCCATCGTGCTGTTTGAGGAATTTCGACCACCCAGAATTGAACACCATCCCCTTCTGAGATGCCCGGTACCTACATCTCATCCCGAACCGCTCCCCGTAATAGTTCAGCACCTCCACCTCCAGGCCCTTGCAGGAGTTGATCTCCTCCCTCTCCCTCTTCAACACGTGCTTGTACACTTGCGCTTCCAGGCCCTGGTTTAGGAGCAACCGGCTCTGGTGCGTGGACATGTCAGACCTGTGCACCGTCTTCTTCCCTAACTGCACCACCTCACCGCCTCCCATCGCCCGGTGCACTTCCCTCCACGTCCTTCCTGCCTGCGGCGCACCCGGTGCAGGTGAAGGTTGATGACGTCCTTCAGCGAGGTCGGCACCGGCGGCTGGGTTATCTCGTTGTAGTCTGCAGTCGGTGGAGGTGCCCTCACCGGAGTTGGAATAAATACAACGGCTCCTCTTTTTTAAGACAGTCCAACGTTGGGGTAATTGGGTGTTCCAACATGGATCATCGTCTGAGTCCGTGGAACTCATACTCATAGTCATACTTGAGCTTTCCTGTAATTTCATTTTCCCCCGGGAAGGAGTCCTTTCTTCACCAGCACCAGCATAACCTTTTGGACAGCCCTTCCTCAAGAAAGCGTCAGCAACTTGGGCGAGAACTATCAAACTGTAATCGAACGGACGATCTTCATGTTCATCGTGCCCCTCTCCTTTCTTGGAATCGGTATACGCATCATCATCATGCCCCTCTTCCTCATCACCAGCATGCCCGGTGGTCTCGTCTTCTTCTTTGAATCAATGTAATGGAATGGACGATGATGATCATCTTCATCACGCCCCTCTACTTTTTTGGAATCCGCCATGGCCGGACGAAAGAAAATGGCAAAAGAACTCAAAACAGTAATAAAATTTCTTGTCAGGGAGTATATGTATATATATATATATATCCAAGTTCTAAACTGCGTGAACTGTATATCCAAGTTCTACCACAACTAGGTAGGGTCTTGTCCGAAGAGCCTTATCCACTTCTAAAATAAATATTCGAATTATTTATGGATTCTAAATTAACTTTTATATATTGAAATTTCCAATATAAGTAAAATTATTTTTAGAATCTCCTCAGAAATTAAAATAAATTTTAAGTAAAAATCACATAATTAGGTACTAATAAATTATATATATTCTAATTTTGTTGAGACAAAGTATTTTAAAATACAATTTTGTAGTAATACCATCTATTCAGAAATTCATATACCCTAAATCCATATATATATATATATATATATATATATATTGCTAAAGAGACGAGCAAGCAAAGTTCACCTTGTGCTCGAACAATCAACAATGTTCATCACAATAAAAATGTCACTAGTTCATCCTATTCTCATTGATTTTATTATGTTTTCTAAATTACGTTGCAGGCAACTATCATACTCAGATTTAATTTACTTAATTAGATAATTAGCATTTAATAAGCACAACTCAAATCGTACAAATATCACTTCATCCACTATCTGGCATTCATCACGTCAAACGATCAATCCTAACATACTGTCTTAATAATTATCAATTTTAAATAATTAAATCGGAAGTAATTTACCTCGCATTGTCGGCAATTTTCGACGGCTAGGGTTTCGTCGCTCGTCTTAGAGCTCGAATTTGGCGCTCGGCAGCACCCAAAGTTCGATCGGGTTCGACTGGATGAGTTTGGCCGAAGATCCAATGAATTCCAAAAAATCTGGTTTTCCGACAGGTTCCGGCGATTTTCCGATGGGTTTCAGCTGTTTTCTGAAAAGTTTCGGCGGTTTTCTGGCGACAGTTGCCGGCGGCTGCTACCGGCGGGATGGCGGTAGTATGGGATATCGTTGGCACCGGCTCTGCGAGCCCGACGCGTCTACGTCGACGACAAGGTTGGCGGAGGTGGCGGTCAGTGGTGGGGTGACGAGATCAGGCCGGGATGGGCGGCGCTGGGCTCCGCTCCAGTCCGAAAAGGTGGCGGGAGGGTCGGCGATGTCGAGGCGGTGACTGGATGGAGGCGGCGACAGCCGGACGGCGAGGGGAATGGTCGGCGATTATCTGGCATTGACCAGCGGCGTCGATCGGCGATAGTGCGGCAGCCAGAGGTGGCGTTGGCGACGGAGAAGGAGGGTGGCGTCGGCGGTATGGGGAATGAGAAGCGTCGGTGGTAGAAATAGGTCAGCTGTGATATCATAAATAAAAGTTGATTCGACTCCGACTCGAGCTAGAAATAATAACTAGGTCGTAATAATGCCTAAAAAAGTCCAAAAACATACAATAAATACTATCAATTCGACAATGACAAGTTCTATAACTAATAACCCACCCAAGGTGCCCTATAATGCCTTGTGAATGCATTATTCGGTTTAAAAATAATTCTACTATCAAATACATAAAAAATATATACTACATTCTTTCATAAATTCAGATAACTCATTTTCTATCATCTTTTCGACATTATCATCATATACTAAGGTACGTTTGACCCCCATCGCTCATAACTCACGGCTAGACCCTACTTAGCACGCAGTATGAAATTGACTTGACTCAACCGAACGGTTAAGTCGACTAGTTCATTAATATAAAATTCTAACTCGAGTCACCAGTTTTACACATGGGCTTATTGATGGATAATGGATTATGTAAAACCCGATTATAGGTATGATATTTTTATATATGTATTTTTGTCTTGGTAATGAACTGTAATTATTTTGGCTATCTTATATATGTTTTTGGTGTTCCATATCTTATATAAGTCATATCATGTACAATTTGTTAACCTAACGATTTTAGTTAATTAAGTCCTGATAAACAATTAAATTGTTGTGGCAGAAATATTCTGCGAGTAGCAGACTCATGTTAATTAAAATTGGTTTTTGTTCTTTTATTATAGTAAAATTATTTTTTAGAATTTATATTAATAGTCAATAATAAGATTTATTTACGATTTTAAATGTGCTTTGAGTAGGTAAGTGAAATTATATTATATTATCAAGTGGAATATGAGTCGAACTACGCGTATATTTGAAATTGAGTTTGAGTTATAATCGAGTCAAGTCGAATACTGCATTACTCAAACTCGACTCATAGGATTCCAGTTCGAACTCGAGCATTTAAATGCCGAGTTTCGAGTCAAGTCGAACCGAACGCCAAATACTCATGACCTAACTCGCTCAATTAGCAGCCCTAATTCCTCTTATCAAAAATACAAATCAAAGGCCTTTGTTTCAAAATGTTACCATTTAAGGTTATAGCCTTATTTTATTTATTTCATACATAAGTAACACAAGAAAATATTATATTTCAAATTAATTAAAATTTAAGTAAAAATTCTAAATTATTTAAGAATAATTAAACATAAAAAAATTAATGATTAAATATCATATAACACTGCACGATGCATCGCGGACAAGCAACCAAGTGTTTATTAATTTTTTAAATTTTCATTGATTTATTTATCGATTAATAAATAATTATTATAATATTTTTTATGCGTTTGTCGGCATTGCCGTGGGTGCGTGTACAAAAAATAATTCAAAGAAATAAACATCTATATTATACTAGTACAATTTAATTGCATACGTCAGGTAATTTATCGATCAAGGAAGTAATTAAGCAGTAGAGAATATATTGCATGCAGAAAGCCCTAATGATATATATTGATCTTGATTTTGATCATCATCTTGATAAAGATCGTTGGGGTTTTTCCTGCATGCAATATTAATATCTTAGTGCCGAATTAGTTTGATCTTGATCATCAATCATATTGGAGCTGTAAATTAATCTTATCTTCAAGGTGTTGAGGGACGATGACAAAGCAGAGTCGTTGCTGCTGCGTTCGGAAGGCCAAGAGGTGGAGGGACTCGCCCTCTTTCAGGTGACTCCCATCGTGCTGTTTGAGGAATTTCGACCACCCAGAATTGAACACCATCCCCTTCTGAGATGCCCGGTACCTACATCTCATCCCGAACCGCTCCCCGTAATAGTTCAGCACCTCCACCTCCAGGCCCTTGCAGGAGTTGATCTCCTCCCTCTCTCTCTTCAACACGTGCTCGTACACTTGCGCTTCCAGGCCCTGGTTTAGGAGCAACCGGCTCTGGTGCGTGGACATGTCAGACCTGTGCACCGTCTTCTTCCCTAACTGCACCACCTCACCGCCTCCCATCGCCCGGTGCACTTCCCTCCACGTCCTTCCTGCCTGCGGCGCACCCGGTGCAGGTGAAGGTTGATGACGTCCTTCAGGGAGGTCGGCACCGGCGGCTGGGTTATCTCGTTGTAGTCTGCAGTCGGTGGAGGTGCCCTCACCGGAGTTGGAATAAATACAACGGCTCCTCTTTTTTAAGACAGTCCAACGTTGGGGTAATTGGGTGTTCCAACATGGATCATCGTCTGAGTCCGTAGAACTCATACTCATAGTCATACTTGAGCTTTCCTGTAATTTCATTTTCCCCCGGGAAGGAGTCCTTTCTTCACCAGCACGAGCATAACCTTTTGGACAGCCCTTCCTCAAGAAAGAGTCAGCAACTTGGGCGAGAACTATCAACCTGTAATCGAACGGACAATCTTCATGTTCATCGTGCCCCTCTCCTTTCTTGGAATCGGTATACGCATCATCATCATGCCCCTCTTCCTCATCACCAGCATGCCCGGTGGTCTCGTCTTCTCTCTTTGAATCAATGTAATGGAATGGACGATGATGATCATCTTCATCACGCCCCTCTACTTTTTGGAATCCGCCATGGCCGGACGAAAGAAAATGGCAAAAGAACTCAAAACAGTAACAAAATTTCTTGTCAGGGAGTATATGTATATATATATATATATCCAAGTTCTAAACTGCGTGAACTGTATATCCAAGTTCTACCACAACTAGGTAGGGTCTTGTCCGAAGAGCCTTATCCACTTCTAAAATAAATATTCGAATTATTTATGGATTCTAAATTAACTTATATATATTGCAATTTCCAATATAAGTAAAATTATTTTTAGAATCTCCTCAGAAATTAAAATAAATTTTAAGTAAAAATCACATAATTAGGTACTAATAAATTATATATATTCTAATTTTGTTGAGACAAAGTATTTTAAAATACAATTTTGTAGTAATACCATCTATTCAGAAATTTATATACCCTAAATCAATATATATATATATATATATATATATATATATGCTAAAGAGACGAGGAAGCAAAGTTCACCTTGTGCTCGAACAATCAACAATGTTCATCGCAATAAAAATGTCACTAGTTCATCCTATTCTCATTGATTTTTTTATGTTTTCCAAATTACGTTGCACGCAACTATCATACTCAGATTTAATTTACTTAATTAGATAATTAGCATTTATTATGCACAACTCAAATCATACAAATATCACTTCATCCACTATCTGGCATTCATCACGTCAAACGATCAATCCTAACATACTGTCTTAATAATTATCAATTTTAAATAATTAAATCGGAAGTAATTTACCTCGCATTGTCGGCAATTTTTGACGGCTAGGGTTTCGTCGCTCGTCTTAGAGCTCGAATTTGGCGCTCGACAGCACCCAAAGTTCGATCGGGTTCGACTGGATGAGTTTGGCCGAAGATCCAATGAATTCCAAAAAATCTGGTTTTCCGACAGGTTCCGGCGATTTTCCGATGGGTTTCAGCTGTTTTCTGAAAAGTTTCGGCGGTTTTCTGGCGACAGTTGCCGGCGGCTGCTACCGGCGGGATGGCGGTAGTATGGGATATCGTTGGCACCGGCTCTGTGAGCCCGACGCGTCTACGTCGATGACAAGGTTGGCGGAGGTGGCGGTCAGTGGTGGGGTGACGAGATCAGGCCGGGATGGGCGGCGCTGGCCTCCGCTCCAGTCCGAAAAGGTCGCGGGAGGGTCGGCGATGTCGAGGCGGTGACTGGATGGAGGCGGCAACAGCCGGATGGCGGGGGAATGGTCGGCGATTATCTAGCATTGACCAGCGGCGTCGATCGGCGATAGTGCGGCGGCCGGAGGTGGCGTTGGCGACGGAGAAGGAGGGTGGCGTCGGCGGTATGGGGAATGAGAAGCGTCGGTGGTAGAAATAGGTCAGCTGTGATATCATAAATAAAAGTTGATTCGACTCCGACTCGAGCCAGAAATAATAACTAGGTCGTAATAATGCCTAAAAAAGTCCAAAAACATACAATAAATACTATAATTTGACAATGACATGTTCTATAACTAATAACCCACCCAAGGTGCCCTATAATGCATTGTAATGCATTATTCGGTTTAAAAATAATTCTACTATCAAATACATAAAAAATATATACTACATTCTTTCATAAATTCAGATAACTCATTTTCTATCATCTTTTCGACATTATCATCATATACTAAGGTACGTTTGACCCCCATCGCTCATAACTCACGGCTAGACCCTACTTAGCACGCAGTATGAAATTGACTTGACTCCAACGAACGGTTAAGTCGACTAGTTCATTAATATAAAATTCTAACTCGAGTCACCAGTTTTACACATGGGCTTATTGATGGATAATGGATTATGTAAAACCCGATTATAGGTATGATATTTTTATATATGTATTTTTGTCTTGGTAATGAACTGTAATTATTTTGGCTATCTTATATATGTTTTTGGTGTTCCATATCTTATATAAGTCATATCATGTACAATTTGTTAACCTAACGATTTTAGTTAATTAAGTGCTCGATAAACAATTAAATTGTTGTGGCAGAAATATTCTGCGAGTAGCAGACTCATGTTAATTAAAATTGGTTTTTGTTCTTTTATTATAGTAAAATTATTTTTTAGAATTTATATTAATAGTCAATAATAAGATTTATTTACGATTTTAAATGTGCTTTGAGTAGGTAAGTGATATTATATTATATTATCAAGTGGAATATGAGTCGAACTACGAGTATATTTTAAATCGAGTTTGAGTTATAATCGAGTTAAGTCGAATACTGCATTGCTCAAACTCGACTCGTAGGATTCCAGTTCAAACTCGAGCATTTAAATGCCGAGTTTCGAGTCAAGTCGAACCGAACGCCAAATACTCATGACCTAACTCGCTCAATTAGCAGCCCTAATTCCTCTTATCAAAAATACAAATCAAAGGCCTTTGTTTCAAAATGTTACCATTTAAGGTTATAGCCTTATTTTATTTATTTCATACATAAGTAACACAAGAAAATATTATATTTCAAATTAATTAAAATTTAAGTAAAAATTCTAAATTATTTAAGAATAATTAAACATAAAAAAATTAATGATTAAATATCATATAACACTGCACGATGCATCGCGGACAAGCAACCAAGTGTTTATTAATTTTTTTAATTTTCATTGATTTATTTATCGATTAATAAATAATTATTATAATTTTTTATGCGTTTGTCGACATTGCCATGGGTGTGTGTACAAAAAATAATTCAAAAAATAAGCATCTATATTATAGTTGTAGTCTGCGGTCGGTGGAGGTGCCCTCTCCGGAGTTGGAATAAATACAACGGCTCCTCTTTTTTAAGACAGTCCAACGTTGGGGTAATTGGGTGTTCCAAAATTGATCATCATCTGAGTCCGTGGACCTCATACTCATAGTCATACTTGAGCTTTCCTGTAATTTCATTTTCCCCGGGATGGAGTCCTTTCTTCATACGCACCAGCATAACCTTTTGGACAGCCCTTCCTCAAGAAAGCGTCAGCAACTCGGGCGAGAACTATCAAACTGTAATCGAACGGACGATCATCATGTTCATCGTGCCCCTCTCCTTTCCTGGAATCGGTATAAGCATCTTCATCACGCCCCTCTACTTTTTGAAATCCGCCATGGCCGGACGAAAGAAAATGGCAAAAGAACTCAAAACAATTATAAAATTTCTTGTCAGGGAGTATGCATATATATATATATAATATATCTAAACTGCGTGAACTGTATATCCAAGTTCCACCACAACTTGGTAGGGTCTTGTCCGAAGAGCCTTATCCACTTCTAAAATAAATATTCGAATTATTTATGGATTCTAAATTAACTTTTATACATTGAAATTTCCAATATAAGTAAAATTATTCTTAGAATCTCCTCAGAAATTAAAATAAATTTTAAGTAAAAATCACATAATTAGGTACTAATAAATTATATATATTCTAATTTTGTTGAGACAAAGTATTTTAAAATACAATTTTGTAGTAATACCATCTATTCAGGAATTCATATACTCTAAATCCATATATATATATATTATATATATATATATATCTGCTAAAGAGACGAGCAAGCAAAGTTCACCTTGTGCTCGAACAATCAACAATGTTCATCACAATAAAAATGTCACTAGTTCATCCTATTCTCATTGATTTTATTATGTTTTCTAAATTATGTTGCAGGCAACTATCAAACTCAGATTTAATTTACTTAATTAGATAATTCGAATTAAATAAGCACAACTCAAATCGTACAAATATCACTTCATTCGCTATTTGGCATTCATCACGTCAAACGATCAATCCTAACATAATGTCTTAATAATTATCAATTTTAAATAATGAAATCGGAAGTAATTTACCTCGCATTGTTGGAAATTTTTGACGGCTAGGGTTTCGTCGCTCGTCTTGGAGCTCGAATTTGGCGCTCGACAGCACCCAAAGTTCGATCGGGTTCGACGGGATGAGTTTGGCCGAAGATCCAATGAATTCCAAAAATCTGGTCTTCCGACAGGTTCCGGCGATTTTCCGATGGGTTTCAGCTGTTTTCTGAAAAGTTTCGGCGGTTTTCTGGCGACAGATGCCGGTGGCTGCTACCGGCGGGATGGCGGTAGTATGGGATATCGTTGGCACCGGCTCTGTGAGCCCGACGCGTCTACGTCGGTGACAAGGTTGGCGGAGGTGACGGTCAGTGGTGGGGTGACGAGATCAGGCCGGGATGGGCGGCGCTGGTCGCCGCTCCAGTCCGGAAAGGTCGCGGGAGGGTCAGCGATGTCGAGGCGGTGACTGGATGGAGGCGGCAACAGCCGGATGGCGGGGGAATGGTCGGCGATTATCTGGCATTGACCAGTGGCGTCGATCGGCGATAGTGCGGCGGCCGGAGGTGGTGTTGGTGACGGAGAAGGAGGGTGACGTCGACGGTATGGGGAATGAGAAGCGTCGGTGGTAGAAATAGGTCAGCAGTGATATCATAAATAAAAGTTGATTCGACTCTGACTCGAGCCAGAAATAATAACTAGGTCGTAATAATGCCTAAAAAAGTCCAAAAACATACGATAAATACTATAATTTGACAATTACATTTTCTATAACTAAGAACCCACCCAAGGTGCCCTATAATGCATTGTAATGCATTATTCGGTTTTAAAATAATTCTACTATCAAATACATAAACAATATATACTACATTCTTTCATAAATTCAGATAACTCATTTTCTGTCATCTTTTCGACATTATCATTATATACTAAGGTACGTTTGACCCCCATCGTTCATAACTCACGGCTAGACCCTACTTAGCACGCAGTATGAAATTGACTTAACTCCAACGAACGGTATAGTCGACTAGTTCATTAATATAAAATTCTAACTCGAGTCACCAGTTTTACACATGGGCTTATTGATGGATAATGGATTATGTAAAACCCGATTATAGATATGATATTTTTATATATGTATTTTTGTCTCGGTAATGAACTGTAATTATTTTGGCTATCTTATATATGTTTTTGGTGTTCCATATCTTATATAAGTCGTATCATGTACAATTTGTTAACCTAACGATTTTAGTTAATTATGTGCTCATAAACAATTAAATTGTTGTGGCAGAAATTTTCTGCGAGTAGCAGACTCATGTTAATTAAAATTGGTTTTTATTCTTTTATTATAGTAAAATTATTTTTTAGAATTTATATTAATAGTCAATAATAAGATTTCTTTACGCTTTTAAATGTGCTTTGATAAGGTAAGTGATATTATATTATATTATCAAGTGGAATATGAGTCGAACTACGAGTATATTTTAAATCGAGTTTGAGTTATAATCGAGTCAAGTCGAATACTGCATTACTAAAACTCGACTCGTACGATTCTAGTTCAAAGTCGAGCATTTAAATGCCGAGTTTCGAGTCAAGTCGAACCAAACGCCAAATACTCATGACCTAACTCGCTCAATTAGCAGCCCTAATTCCTCTTATCAAAAATACAAATCAAAGGCCTTTGTTTAAAAATGTTACCATTTAAGGTTATGGCCTTATTTTATTTATTTCATACATAAGTAACACAAGAAAATATTATATTTCAAATTAATTAAAATTTAAGTAAAAATTCTAAATTATTTAAGAATAATTAAACATAAAAAAATTAATGATTAAATATCATATAACACTTCACGATGCATCGCGGACAAGCAACCAAGTGTTTATTAATTTTTTTAATTTTCATTGATTTATTTATCGATTAATAAATAATTATTATAATATTTTTTATGCGTTTGTCGGCATTGCCATGGGTGCGTGTACAAAAAATAATTCAAAAAAATAAACATCTATATTATACTAGTACAATTTAATTGCATACGTCAGGTAATTTATCGATCAAGGAAGTAATTAAGCAGTAGAGAATATATTGCATGCAGAAAGCCCTAATGATATATATTGATCTTGATTTTGATCATCGTCTTGATAAAGATCGTTGGGGTTTTTCCTGCATGCAATATTAATATCTTAGTGCCGAATTACTTTGATCTTGATCATCAATCGTGTTGGGGCTGTAAATTAATCTTATCTTCATGGTGTTGAGGGACGATGACGAAGCAGAGTCGTTGCTGCTGCGTTCGGAAGGCCAAGAGGAGGAGGGACTCGCCCTCTTTGAGGTGACTCCCATCGTGCTGTTTGAGGAATTTCGACCACCCAGAATTGAAAACCATCCCCTTCTGAGATGCCCGGTACCTACATCTCATCCCGAACCGCTCCCCGTAATAGTTCAGCACCTCCACCTCCAGGCCCTTGCAGGAGTTGATCTCCTCCCTCTCCCTCTTCAACACGTGCTTGTACACTTGCGCTTCCAGGCCCTGGTTTAGGAGCAACCGGCTCTGGTGCGTGGACATGTCAGACCTGTGCACCGTCTTCTTCCCTAACTGCACCACCTCACCGCCTCCCATCGCCCGGTGCACTTCCCTCCACGTCCTTCCTGCCTGCGGCGCACCCGGTGCAGGTGAAGGTTGATGACGTCCTTCTGCGAGGTCGGCACCGGCGGCTGGGTTATCTCGTTGTAGTCTGCGGTCGGTGGAGGTGCCCTCACCGGAGTTGGAATAAATACAACGGCTCCTCTTTTTTAAGACAGTCCAACGTTGGGGTAATTGGGTGTTCCAAAATGGATCATCATCTGAGTCCGTGGAACTCATACTCATAGTCATACTTGAGCTTTCCTGTAATTTCATTTTCCCCCGGGATGGAGTCCTTTCTTCATCAGCACCAGCATAACCTTTTGGACAGCCCTTCCTCAAGAAAGCGTCAGCAACTCGGGCGAGAACTATCAAACTGTAATCGAACGGACGATCATCATGTTCATCGTGCCCCTCTCCTTTCCTGGAATCGGTATAAGCATCTTCATCACGCCCCTCTACTTTTTTGAAATCCGCCATGGCCGGACGAAAGAAAATGGCAAAAGAACTCAAAACAATTATAAAATTTCTTGTCAGGGAGTATGCATATATATATATATATACCAAGTTCTAAACTGCGTGAACTGTATATCCAAGTTCCACCACAACTAGGTAGGGTCTTGTCCGAAGAGCCTTATCCACTTCTAAAATAAATATTCGAATTATTTATGGATTCTAAATTAACTTTTATACATTGAAATTTCCAATATAAGTAAAATTATTCTTAGAATCTCCTCAGAAATTAAAATAAATTTTAAGTAAAAATCACATAATTAGGTACTAATAAATTATATATATTCTAATTTTGTTGAGACAAAGTATTTTAAAATACAATTTTGTAGTAATACCATCTATTCAGAAATTCATATACTCTAAATCCATATATATATATATATATATATATATATATGCTAAAGAGACGAGCAAGCAAAGTTCACCTTGTGCTCGAACAATCAACAATGTTCATCACAATAAAAATGTCACTAGTTCATCCTATTCTCATTGATTTTATTATGTTTTCTAAATTACGTTGCAAGCAACTATCAAACTCAGATTTAATTTACTTAATTAGATAATTCGAATTAAATAAGCACAACTCAAATCGTACAAATATCACTTCATTCGCTATTTGGCATTCATCACGTCAAACGATCAATCCTAACATAATGTCTTAATAATTATCAATTATAAATAATTAAATCGGAAGTAATTTACCTCGCATTGTTGGAAATTTTTGACGGCTAGGGTTTCGTCGCTCGTCTTGGAGCTCGAATTTGGCGCTCGACAGCACCCAAAGTTCGATCGGGTTCGACGGGATGAGTTTGGCCGAAGATCCAATGAATTCCAAAAATCTGGTCTTCCGACAAGTTCCGGCGATTTTCCGATGGGTTTCAGCTGTTTTCTGAAAAGTTTCGGCGGTTTTCTGGCGACAGATGCCGGTGGCTGCTACCGGCGGGATGGCGGTAGTATGGGATATCGTTGGCACCGGCTCTGTGAGCCCGACGCGTCTACGCCGATGACAAGGTTGGCGGAGGTGACGGTCAGTGGTGGGGTGACGAGATCAGGCCGGGATGGGCGGCGCTGGTCGCCGCTCCAGTCCGGAAAGGTCGCGGGAGGGTCAGCGATGTCGAGGTGGGGACTGGATGGAGGCGGCAACAGCCGGATGGCGGGGGAATGGTCCGCGATTATCTGGCATTGACCAGTGGCGTCGATCGGCGATAGTGCGGCGGCCAGAGGTGGCGTTGGTGACGGAGAAGGAGGGTGACGTCGACGGTATGGGGAATGAGAAGCGTCGGTGGTAGAAATAGGTCAGCAGTGATATCATAAATAAAAGTTGATTCGACTCTGACTCGAGCCAGAAATAATAACTAGGTCGTAATAATGCCTAAAAAAGTCCAAAAACATACGATAAATACTATAATTTGACAATTACATGTTCTATAACTAATAACCCACCCAGGGTGCCCTATAATGCATTGTAATGCATTATTCAGTTTAAAAATAATTCTACTATCAAATACATAAACAATATATACTACATTCTTTCATAAATTCAGATAACTCATTTTCTGTCATCTTTTCGACATTATCATTATATACTAAGGTACGTTTGACCCCTATCGTTCATAACTCACGGCTAGACCCTACTTAGCACGCAGTATGAAATTGACTTAACTCCAACGAACGGTATAGTCGACTAGTTCATTAATATAAAATTCTAACTCGAGTCACCAGTTTTACACATGGGCTTATTGATGGATAATGGATTATGTAAAACCCGATTATAGATATGATATTTTTATATATGTATTTTTGTCTCGGTAATGAACTGTAATTATTTTGGCTATCTTATATATGTTTTTGGTGTTCCATATCTTATATAAGTCATATCATGTACAATTTGTTAACCTAACGATTTTAGTTAATTATGTGCTCATAAACAATTAAATTGTTGTGGCAGAAATTTTCTGCTGAGTAGCAGACTCATGTTAATTAAAATTGGTTTTTATTCTTTTATTATAGTAAAATTATTTTTTAGAATTTATATTAATAGTCAATAATAAGATTTCTTTACGATTTTAAATGTGCTTTGAGAAGGTAAGTGATATTATATTATATTATCAAGTGCAATATGAGTCGAACTACGAGTATATTTTAAATCGAGTTTGAGTTATAATCGAGTCAAGTCGAATACTGCATTACTAAAACTCGACTCGTAAGATTCCAGTTCAAACTCGAGCATTTAAATGCCGAGTTTCGAGTCAAGTTGAATACTGCATTACTAAAACTCGACTCGTAAGATTCCAGTTCAAACTCGAGCATTTAAATGCCGAGTTTCGAGTCAAGTCGAACCGAACGCCAAATACTCATGACCTAACTCGCTCAATTAGCAGCCCTAATTCCTCTTATCAAAAATACAAATCAAAGGCCTTTGTTTAAAAATGTTACCATTTAAGGTTATAGCCTTATTTTATTTATTTCATACATAAGTAACACAAGAAAATATTATATTTCAAATTAATTAAAATTAAAGTAAAAATTCTAAATTATTTAAGAATAATTAACATAAAAAAATTAATGATTAAATATCATATAACACTGCACGATGCATCGCGGACAAGCAACCAAGTGTTTATTAATTTTTTTAATTTTCATTGATTTATTTATCGATTAATAAATAATTATTATAATATTTTTTATGCGTTTGTCGGCATTGCCATGGGTGCGTGTACAAAAAATAATTCAAAAAATAAACATCTATATTATACTAGTACAATTTAATTGCATACGTCAGGTAATTTATCGATCAACGAAGTAATTAAGCAGTAGAGAATATATTGCATGCAGAAAGCCCTAATGATATATATTGATCTTGATTTTGATCATCGTCTTGATAAAGATCGTTGGGGTTTTTCCTGCATGCAATATTAATATCTTAGTGCCGAATTACTTTGATCTTGATCATCAATCGTGTTGGTGCTGTAAATTAATCTTATCTTCATGGTATTGAGGGACGATGACGAAGCAGAGTCGTTGCTGCTGCGTTCGGAAGGCCAAGAGGAGGAGGGACTCGCCCTCTTTGAGGTGACTCCCATCGTGCTGTTCGTGGAATTTCGACCACCCAGAATTGAAAACCATCCCCTTCTCGTTGTAGTCTGCGGTCGGTGGAGGTGCCCTCACCGGAGTTGGAATAAATACAACGGCTCCTCTTTTTAAGACAGTCCAACGTTGGGGTAATTGGGTGTTCCAAAATTGATCATCATCTGAGTCCGTGGAACTCATACTCATAGTCATACTTGAGCTTTCCTGTAATTTCATTTTCCCCCGGGATGGAGTCCTTTCTTCATCACGCACCAGCATAACCTTTTGGACAGCCCTTCCTCAAGAAAGCGTAAGCAACTTGGGCGAGAACTATCAAACTGTAATCGAACGGACGATCATCATGTTCATCGTGCCCCTCTCCTTTCCTGGAATCGGTATAAGCATCTTCATCACGCCCCTCTACTTTTTTGAAATCCGCCATGGCCGGACGAAAGAAAATGGCGAAAGAACTCAAAACAATTATAAAATTTCTTGTCAGGGAGTATGCATATATATATATATATATATATATATCCAGGTTCTAAACTGCGTGAACTGTATATCCAAGTTCCACCACAACTAGGTAGGGTCTTGTCCGAATTGTTTATGGATTCTAAATTAACTTTTCTATATTGAAATTTCCAATATAAGTAAAATTATTCTTAGAATCTCCTCAGAAATTAAAATAAATTTTAAGTAAAAATCACATAATTAGGTACTAATAAATTATATATATTCTAATTTTGTTGAGACAAAGTATTTTAAAATACAATTTTGTAGTAATACCATCTATTCAGAAATTCATATACTCTAAATCCATATATATAAATATAAATATATAATATAAATATAATATATATATATATATATATATATATATATATATATATATATCTACTAAAGAGACGAGCAAGCAAAGTTCACCTTGTGCTCGAACAATCAACAATGTTCATCACAATAAAAATGTCACTAGTTCATCCTATTCTCTTTGATTTTATTATGTTTTCTAAATTACGTTGCAGGCAACTATCATACTCAGATTTAATTTACTTAATTAGATAATTCGCATTAAATAAGCACAACTCAAATCGTACAAATATCACTTCATCCGCTATCTGGCATTCATCACGTCAAACGATTAATCCTAACATACTGTCATAATAATTATCAATTTTAAATTATTAAATCGGAAGTAATTTATGTCGCATTGTCGGCAATTGTCGACGGCTAGGGTTTTGTCGCTCGTCTTAGAGCTAGAATTTGGCGCTCGGTAGAACCCAAAGTTCGATCGGGTTCGACTGGATAAGTTTGGCTGAAGATCCAATGAATTCCAAAAAATCTGGTTTTCCGATAGGTTCCAGCGATTTTCTGATGGGTTTCAGCTGTTTTTCCAACTGAGGCAAGGCCTTATAGGCCAAATGAAAGGAAACTGGACTCAAGAACAGTTATCAGTTATTTTGTTGGGTACTCTGAACGGTCTAGAGGGTATAAGTTTTATGATCCCACAATAAGGTCATTCTTTGAGACGGGAAATGCCCAGTTCTTTGAGGATGTTGAGTTTGGAGGGGGAAATGAAGTTAGAGACATTGTCTTTGAAGATGAATCTGATTCTCTTCCCATGATTGTTCTTGATAATAATCAGGATCAGGATTATATTCCTGATGTTGTTCAAGAAACAATATCAGAATTACAAGACAATGTCGAGAATCTCCCTAATCAAGTTATACCTGAAGAGCAAACTCAACAACCTCAAGAGCAAATGCCATTGAGGAGATCCAGAAGAGAAAGGGGAAATGAAATTTCATATGATTATATCATCTTTCTCCAAGAACATGAGGATAACACTGGAATAGTGGAAGATGATCCAATCAACTTTCATCAAGCCATGAAGAGTTCTAATTCTCAAAAGTGGATTGATGCCATGAATGAAGAGATGAAGTCCATGAAAGCTAATGACGTTTGGGATCTTGTTCCATTGCCTGAAGGTGCGAAACCTATTGGTTGTAAATGGATATTTAAAACCAAGAGGGATTCGAAAGGTGATGTAGAAAGATATAAGGCTCGTCTTGTTGCAAAGGGTTTTACTCAAAAGGAAAGACTCATTTAGAATGAGACTTAAGTAGGTGCAACCATTTAGACTCATCGATTATAATGAGACTTTCTCTCCAGTTTCATCGAAAGACTCATTCAGAATAATTATAGCATTAGTGGCACACTTTGACCTTGAGTTACATCAGATGGATGTAAAGACTGCGTTTCTAAATGGTGACATTGATGAAACAATTTATATGGTGCAACCAGAAAACTTTGTATCGGGAGATTCAAAGAATATGGTTTGCAAATTAAAGAAATCCATCTATGGACTTAAGCAGGCTTCTCGTCAATGGTATCACAAATTTCATCAAGTGATTCTCTCGTTTAGTTTTGAGATGAATGTTATTGATGATTGTATATACCATAAGTTTAGTGGGAGTAAGTATATTTTTCTGGTTTTATATGTTGATGATATATTGCTTGCCAGTAATGATATAAGTTTCTTGCACGAAACCGAGAGTTTTTTATCAAAGAAATTTGAAATGAAAGATCTTGGAAATGCGTCTTTTGTATTAGGAATTCAAATACATCGGGATCGTTCTCGATGTATACTTGGATTATCACAAAAGACCTATATAGAAAAAGTGCTTAAGAGATTTGGCATGCAAGGTTGTAAACCAGGAGATACCCCTGTTTCTACAAGGAGACAAGTTCAGTCTCAATCAATGCCCTAAAAATGACATAGAAGGCAATGAAATGCAAAAGATTCCCTATGCTTCAGCAGTAGGAAGTCTTATGTATGCTCAAGTATGTACGGGTCCAGATATTGCGTATATTGTTGGAATGTTGGGCAGATATTTAAGTAATCCGGGATTGGATCACTGGATAGCAGCCAAAAGAGTCATGAGGTATCATCAGAGAACAAAACATTACATGCTTACCTATCGGAAGTCAGATCAACTTGAGATCATTGGGTATTCTGATTCTGATTTTGCTGGATGTCAAGATAATCGTCGATCCACTTCTGGCTATGTCTACCTGCTTGCTGGAGGAGCTATTTCTTGGAAGAGTGCTAAGCAGACACTCATAGCTTCTTCCACCATGGCAGCTGAATTCATAGCTTGTTATGAGGCATCCAATCATGGAATATGGTTGTGGAATTTTGTCACAGGGCTGCGCATTATTGATAATATTGAAAGACCACTTAAGTTATTTTGTGACAATCAGTCTACAGTATTATATTCAAATAACAACAGGAGCTCATCTAAATCAAAACATATAGAGATCAAGTTCCTTGTTGTGAAAGAAAGAGTTCAGAGTGGTAAAGTTTCTATAGAGCATATTGGGACAAACTCCATGGTTGCGGATCTGCTTACTAAAAGTTTACCGCCCAAGGTCTTTCATGAGCATGTTGCTCATCTGGGTGTTGTATCATTTGATGATATGTTACTTTAGTGGGAGTTTGTATTGAATTGCGGTATTTGGTTTATGTTTCACTCTTTTTCTCTATTTTAGTGATCTCATAAGGTTGGACCAGTTGAAAATAGGCATGTTTAGATCAAATTACATGTAATTTTCATGCTACACATCCATACTTGATCTATGTCATTTAATTATGTTAATGTATGTGACCATGGATGGGTTTAGTTACGATAAATGTAACGAAAATCGCCTTGAGCCTATATTAACATTAATTAATGGACGAGATTGCTATTTTGGAATAATAGCGTATGTTATTTTGGAGCTCATAAGGTAATATACAATTATCTTTATATATATAGTCCAAGTGGGAGATTGTTAGATTTTGGACGTATATATACATGTATATAATTGTATCATATGCTATTAATAAGGTTTGGGCCTAAATTAAATTGATCTAATAAAGTTAAGGTTAATGGGTCATTAATATTTAAGATAAATATGTGGAGATACCATATATTTAAGATGAGTATGGATAAATATGTGTAGATACCGTTTTCGTAATCTCTAATTTATGATGGGTTAAGTTGGAATTATGAAAGATAAGGATAAATACGGTTATACGAATAAATACGGTTATGGTCCTCGAATTCGCACCATAGTTTTTCTTTTCTGGTATTCCATCATCCAGAAACTCTGGCTTTGGAGAACCGGTGCAGAATTTGGAAGATCAAAACCTAAGGAAGTGAAGAATCGTTTTGCTATTATGGATTCAGGTACGCTTCCGTAATTAAATTTTATTTTCTTGATGATTTAATCTGAAGGAAGATTTTATTGATGATGGTTTTATCATCTGTATAATTTGGTTAAAGTTAAAGTTTGATTCTACACCGACACCTCCGATGCGTATTCAGCCGCACTGAATATCCATCTCGATACAGCCGACGCCATTCTGCCGATGGAGTTCGTCAATATTAAGCTTGAAAATTGCGACGGAGCTCGGTTGTCGCCGTTCTCGATCGTCTAGCCACCTCTGACCTTGACATTGGTTTCGTTCGACTAGCCTCGCCGATCTATGTCGATCGAACGTGGCCGAAGTCGCCACCAGTGATGCTGAAAAGTTCTGGCGATAATTCCTCTCACCACCCGCTTTCGAGCCTTTTCTCGGTCAAATGCCACCGTAACACCGTTGATCACCGCCCCTGTTATGGTAATCACTCGCCTCCCTGTTTGTCGTGACCGGAGCCGGCGCTGGAGAAGCTGTCGTTTGCCAGCGCCGAAGCCCTTTTTCTTTTGGTTGCACCCGATCCCTACTCGGTCGCAACTCGGTGCCGGGTTGGTAACTGGGCCGACTCGTTCCTGACCCGGTTCGGTCTAGTTGGTTCAATTCGGTCCCGTCCGTTTCTTTTCCGCATGACCCGACCCAACCCGTGGGTTGGTTCACAGATCTTGGTTTGCTCCGTTCTCGCGCATTTCTCATCTGTTTCAGGTGATTCTAGTTTCTTTGTTCGTCTTGACGCATACTCACATAATTAAGATAAATTTTATGTCTTTGATGGTCACTACGACCATTGGAGCATGTTAATGGAAAACTTTTTGCTGTCAAAAGAATATTAGGCAGTCATTGAATCTGAAATACAAGAGCCACTAGCAGCTCTGGTCTTGACGGAAACCTAAACTGCAAAACTAGAAGCAAGAAAGTTGAAAGACTTGAAGGCGAAAAATTATCTCTTTCAAGCCATTGATCGTTCCATCTTGGAAACTACTCTTTGCAAAGAAACTTCCAAGGATATTTGGGACTCTTTGAAGAAGAAGTACCAAGGCTCTATGAGAGTGAAGCGTGCACAGCTTCAAGCATTAAGAAGGGACTTTGAGATGCTAGCAATGAAGGAAGGAGAATTTGTCACCAGCTATTGTTCCACAACCATGGAGATTAGTAACAAGATGCTAATCCATGGTGAGAAGATGAACAACGTCACCATTGTGGAGAAAATTTTGCGTTCTTTGACTCTAACACTTAATTATGTTGTCTGGTCAATTGAAGAGTCAAAAGATATTGATGCACTTTCTCTCAATGAGTTGCAAAGCTCCTTACTAGTCCATGAACATGAGATCAGGAGAAGTTCAACAATAGAAGAGCAAGCCTTGAAGGCTTCTACAAATACCCATTCCAACAATTTCAAGGTAGAGAAGAGGAAGAGGAGACCCTGGAAAAAGAGATGTCAACAGGAATTTCAAGACCAATAATGACCAATCTCGAGGCAAAGGCAGAGGACGAGATTTAAAAAATCCAAGGTAGAGTGCTTTCGATGTCATAAATATAGTTATTATGCATCTGAATGTTATTCAAGGTCGCCTCATGGTAAAGAAAAGGAAGAAAGTTCAAATTTTGCCGCAAAGAAGGAAGCAAAAATGTTGTTGATGGCTGTTCAAGATGGACAAAAATCTAAAGCAGATATTTGGTATATGGATATAGGCTGCAATAACTATATGAGCGGAAGTAAGTCATCTTTTTCCCATCTAAATGAAGATTTTCATTCTATTGTGCATTTTGGTGATCATTCTATTGTGACAGTGATGGGAAAAGGTGATATTAAGATAAGAACCAAGAATGGTTTTGTGGAAACAATTTCCAATGTGTTGTATGTTCCTGACTTGAAAAGTAATTTATTGAGTGCTGGTAAGTTACAAGAAAATGGTTATGTAATCACTATTAAGAATGGTGTTTGTGAAATTAATGATTTTGTTAGAGGTGCTATTGCAGTTTTTCAAATGGGTTCAAACAAATTGTTTCCATTGAAGATTGAAAGCATTCAATCTTGCTTGATGGCAGAAATAAAAGATCCTTCATGGCTATGGAATTTGCGTTACGGCCACTTGAGTTTTGGTGGATTGAAGACCCTCCAAAAGAAAAATATGGTGACAGACCTTCCTCAAATCACCACTCCTTTCCGAATCTGTAAAGAATGTGTTGTTAGCAAACAACATCATTCTGAATTTCCAAAAGGGAAGTCATGGAGAGCAAAGGAAGTTTTACAGCTCAGTGCATTCAGACATTTGTGGTTCGATAAACCCAACTTCTAATGGAGGTAAACGATACATCATTACCTTCATTGGTGATCTGTTCAGAAAAACTTGGGGTTTATTTTTTACAGGAAAAATCAGAAGCTTTCTCTACATTTCAAAACTTCAAAGCTCGTGTGAAGAATGAAACAGGAAAGAAAATTCAGACCCTACGAATAGAACGTGGTGGTGAATATTGCTTAACAGAATTTGAAGCTTTTTGTGTAAGGGAGGGCATTCAAAGAGAACTTACAGCTGCATATACACCACAACAGAATGGTGTATCAGAAAGGAAAAATAGAACAATTCTCAATATGGTGAGAGGCCTGCTGGGAATAGGAAGAATTTCAAAGACTTTTTGACCAGAAGCAGTAAACTGGAGCATTCATGTTTTGAACAGAAGTCCAACCTTTGTTGTTCGAAACATGACACCAGAAGAGGCTTGGAGTGGGAGAAGACCAAATGTGGATCATTTCAAAATCTTTGGATGCATTGCATATGCTCATGTCCCAGATTAGAAAAGGAAGAAACTTGATGACAAAGCTGAAAAATGTGGCTTTCTTGGTGTAAGTGATACATCCAAAGCTTATAAATTATATAATCCACTAACAAAGAAGATTGTGATCAGCAAGGATGTTCTTTTTGATGAGGAGGCTACTTGGGATTGGAATAGACAGCAGCCTACTCGAGTACTCTATGACAATGATGACGAACAAGAGCAAATTTCAGTACCTCTGATGTCTGAAAGTCCAACCTCTACAACTGCATCTATTATGCCTGAAAGTTCAACTCCCACACCCATTGCGAGTTCACCACCAGTGGCTGAAGTCAGTGAAGAAGAAGCACAATCTTTTCGCCATGTTAGAAGAAGACCAGCTTGGATGGAAGATTATGAGGTAACTGGAATTGAAGATCCAATTACTCACTTTGCTTTATTCGCAGACTATGACCTTACAACTTTTGCGAGTGCTGTCAAAGAAGAAAAATGGCAAAAAGCGATGGATGCTGAAATTGATGCCATTGAAAGAAAAGATACTTGGCAGCTATCTGAGCTTCTAAATGGACACAAAATCATTGTTGTAAAGTGAATCTTTAAAACAAAGCTGAAAGAAAATGGTGAAGTGGACAAGTAGAAGGCACGCTTGGTGGCCAAAGGTTACAAGCAGCAATATGGGATTGATTATACAGAGGTCTTTTCTCCAGTTGCAAGACATGACACAATCAGATTGGTGGTTGCATTGGCGGCCCATAATTATTGGCCTATTTTCTAGCTAGATGTCAAATTGGCATTTTTGCATGGGTACTTGAATGAACAGGTATTTGTTGATCAACCTCACGGCTATGTCAAAATTGGAAATGAGCATAAAGTTTACAAATTATAGAAAGCTCTCTATGGACTAAAACAAGCTCCACGGGCTTGGTATACTTGCATTGAGACTTATTTCTTTAAAACTGGTTTTTCAAAATGTCCCTACGAACATACATTGTTTATTAAAATTGGGGATAAAGGAAAAATGCTCATTGTGTGCTTGTATGTTGATGATCTACTATTTACTGGGAATTGTGATGCCATATTTGAAGAATTTAAGAAGTCTATGATGAATGAGTTTGAAATGTCTGATCTTGGTATGATGCGTTACTTTCTTGGCATAGTAGTACAGTCAGGTGATGGGATCTTTGCTTCTCAAAAGAAATATGTGGGAGATATCTTAGACAGGTTCCAAATGAAGGATTGTAATCCTGTAAGCACTCCAGTTGAAGTTGGCTTAAAGCTACATAATGATCATGAAGGGAAGAGGGTCGACAACACTCTTTACAAACAAATCGTGGCAGCTTGATGTATCTAACTACGACAAAACCAGACATAACTTATTCTATAAGTCTAATAAGCAAATATATGGAGAATCCTATAGAGATGCATTTGTTAGCTGCCAAGAGAATCCTTCGTTACTTGCAAGGTACTAGAGATTTTGGTCTATTCTATAAGAAAGGTGAAAAGTCCAATTTGCTAGGATTTACTGACAGTGATTATGCAGGAGATCAAGATGATAGGAGGAGCACTTCAGGTTATGCTTTTATGCTTGGGACAGGTGCAATTTCATGGTCCTCCAAGAAGCAACCAGTTGTCACTTTATCAAGTACAGAAGCTGAATTTGTTGCTGCTACAGCTTATGCTTGTCAAGCTATTTGGCTAAGGAGAATTCTTGAGGAGCTACAATTCAAGCCACCAGGAGCTACAAAAATTATGTGTGACAACAATTCGGCAATCATATTATCCAAGAATCCTGTGCTACATGGAAGAAACAAGCATATTGATGTGAAGTTCTATTTTTTGAGAGATCTTACAAAGAATGAAGTGATTGATCTAATTTTCTGTAGAAGTGAAGATCAATTGGCTGATTTATGTACCAAACCTCTCAAAATCCAAACATTTTAGAAATTAAGAAAGATGCTTGGTGTTTGTCCATTAAAGGAGGATAGTATTCCTTCAAATTGATTGCGCGCATCATTAGTTTGAGGGAGGGAATGCTGAATAAGTCAATTTGTTAGGATTTGTCCTAGTTTGTAGGGAGTATGTTGTAGTTGCTCCACATATTAGAGTGACTTAGTTAGTTTGTTACTTTGTGGTTCCTATTCTACGGGAAGAGTGGTTGCACACATGTTTAGTGGGCAAAACCATTTCCTACTCTCTAAGTATTACCCGTTGGATTAAAACTTATATCACAGCTACCACCAGTTGTGTTTTTTTATTCAAGCAATAAAGTGTTTCTTCTCTCTCACATTTCTTTATCCCGTCACACCTCCCCCTGCCAGCCCCACCCCCCGCCCAGCATCGCCACCCCCTTCAGCACTGGCCCGGTCATCCACCGCCGCCCCGCCCCACCTCCCCTCTCCGGCCCCACCTTGCCCTCCCTGAGCCCCCCGCCTTGCCCTACACCGCCACCCCCTTCCGCACTGGCCCAGTCGTCCATCGCTGCCCCACACCGCCACCCCCTTTCACCCCTCCAAACCTCCCCCCCCCCCACTTGTCGCCCAGTCGCTGCCCTCGCCACTTGCCGTCGCTGCCCTATCCTCCCCCTACCCCATCTATCGCCGCTGTCAAAAATCGGCCGATTCACGGACCGATTTATATATTGTTTTGAATCGGAAACCCTTCGATCCGATTTAAATCAGCTAATTCTGAGTAGAATCAGCTGATTTTTTCAACTCAGGTACTACTCATAGTTACCGTTTATTTCCTAAAGCAGAACTTCCGTTGCCCTGTGAGCTTTTTGACAGTGAATATAGATTGCCCACACCTTACGTATGTATGCCTAGATTTTATCTTGTACATGTATTCAGTCTCCTTGATCAATCCCCTGCATTTTTTAGGAACCCATCCATAGGTCGCCAGCTTGTAGTCCCTCCCTGTGACATTTACTCCACACTCGTCGGATCCATAATACCTTACAACCACGACCACATTGCCCTTCACTGTTGCCCTAATTCTCCATGGGCAGCTCTTGTCAGGGCCTCTTGCTGCGTACAGTTTTGGCTTCTAGGCAATTGCCTCGAATATTATGTGCTTCTTGACCGCCATGTCTACCAATACTTCTTTTAAATGGTCCATCGTCAGAACGAATGCTAACATTTGGACCGTTCACTAGTTCGTATACTTCCGTGCCTAGTCCGTCATTGTCTGATCTTCTGGGAGCGGTTGACACGTGTGAGTGTTAGCACGTTTAAAAATAATATACATAACAAACCCAAATTAAACTTTTTTAAAATTATTAAAATAAGGGGCAAGTTAACACACCGTTTTGGAGAGCGGTCGACAGTCCGAGGGTTGTCTTGCTCCGGCCTCCTGGGGATGCCTTCTAAAATAAGGGGCACTATGTGTTGGGGAGTGGTCAACACGTCTGAAGTCTGTCCGGCTTCAGTGACACTATGCTTCACGTTTGAAAACAATATATATATATATATATATATATATATATATATAAATCTAAATTAGACCCTTTTAAAAATTATTGAAATAAGGGATAAGGTGACACTACATTTTGGGGAGCGGTTGACACAGCTAAAAGTTGTCTGGCTTCGGCCTCCGTTGGCCACTTTCGTGACATTATGCTCTGTTTGAAAAATAAAGTATAAAAAATAAATATTAAACTATTTTAAAAATCATGAAAATAAGGAGTAAGGTGAAACTTCCTATTGAGGAGCGGTTGACACATCAGGCTTCTGCCTATTAGGGACGCCTTTATAACACTATGCTCCACATTTAAAAATTATACATACATATATATATATATATATATATAATTATTAAAATAAGAAGTAAGGACACACTACATTTTGAAGAGTGATCCAGACGTTTGAGGGTCATCCGCCATGGCCATCCTTTTGAGGCCATCATCACACCTTGCTCTGCGCTACTTAAATAAAAAATTAAATTTTCAAAATAAATATTATTTTTCCTGAGTTCTAACGAGGAGTACGAAGTTTCCGCCTGCTGTCCCCGCTCTTTTGGGACACCACACTTCCCCAACACTTGCCAATTAAATAAAAAATACATTCCGAGTAAAACTAAAGTAAGTAGTAAGGCATCCCTAGTTTTCAAGACCAGTGCCACGTACGAGTCATCCTTCTGGACACTGGCTTCACTGCAAAACGAAGTATTGTCCGAGGCATTAAATCTTGCCAACGTTAACAACATATGTAAAATATGTGCATAAATATATGAACGTACATCGAACATGCAAATATATGTTAAAAAGGAAAAAGCAAAAGATTTACCGAATTTCAAAATTGAATTTTACTAAAAAGATACGTAGACTTACTTCACATTTGGAATTGCACAAAAAAGATTATTTATTTCAAAGGGGGCTTCCAAAGATTTTAGGAAAATGCTAGCGGCTACTTACCTATTTGTCAAATAAAAATAGAGTACGTTGTAAAGAATTAATTAATCAATTAGACACACAGGAACCAAAAACTCGTTAATTTGAATTTGAGGATTCGCTTGCATTTTTGGTTTCTAAAATGAGATCTTTAATTTTGATTTGTTTCGTTTTCAAAAATTTGTAGATTAATGAATTGGGAGAAAACATATGACAATACAGGCTACAAGAAAAGATCCGATGATAGTCAATATAGGTCCGCACCACCCATCAATGCACGATGTTCTTCGGCTGAACCCGCACTGGGTTATTTATACAGAGGGATGGCAAAAATTGCAAAAAATCAAATAATTATACAATATTTACCTTATGTAGCCCGTTGGGATTATTTAGCTATTATTTACTTATATAAAATTTTTTTATTCCGACTACTTATACGGGAGCCATTATTTACTGATATAATTGTCTATATGCATTGCTTAGTCAAATCTCGCACTATAATTCTAAAAATGGTTAGATTCAGCCATATTATCCTTGCTTTAGAAATGTACTCTGCAACCGCTAATTGGGAGTGCATATTGTATGGTCCTCTACAACGCTTACCAGAGACGAAGACGATTTTATAGCAGGCTCACAGAAAAAAATGCCCGTGGCCTGGACCCAGTCAAGGGTATTTGTGCCCAAAAATTGGCTTGGGCTCCGATTTGAAATTAATTTGGTCTTTGTCTCAGATTTGGTAAATGGGCAATTTTGGGGCTGAGATATGTAAAAAATACGTCGACTAAGCTCATGTAAATATAGAGCTCTAATCTTAATATATTTTCTTCCGCCTGGTTAAAGTGCCCAATTTTGCATAGTAAATAATAACAATCAAGCTATGAAGAAGCATAATTCGAAGGCTTCGGATTTAAAATTTTATAAATATAACTAGCCAAAACACCCAATCAATGGGCGGGGTACAATAATTAATGGAGATATATAAGAAAAATAAAAAAGATTAGACAACTGTCCTCATAAAAGAAAATATTTTTAATGGATGATTACTGAGTTTTTAAAATAAAATAAAAATGATAATAATGAAATGAAAACTATTATTGCATAATTAGATAAAAATAATTTAATAACATAAATACGTAAAAAATAAAAGAATAGTGTATTTTTAACTTCAATAAGAACAAATATATTTTTAAAAAAAATAAGATTTATATATTTTGGAGGAAATATATATAAAAAGGTGCAACCCTTTAAATATAACTCCTCAATTTGAATAATTATGATCCAAGAAATGAACTCTAGTATTTTGTAGCGAGACATCGTATACAAACACTTTTATAACCCTTGCACTTGCTTTAATTAAATAAGAGAAAAGAATGTCTTTAGAGCAAAGTTGGAGAAAAAATTCCTTTCTCATAGTATAGTCAGGTATTAGATTGACCACCTAAATTCACCTGAGAAAAAACTAGCACTTTGGCCAAGATTGATAAATATTATTGCCAACTCCCAACACAATCAAAACTGCTTGACAAATAACTACAAATGATAAACATGTTATTTGCATACCAGGTTGACAATTACATGGAAGGGTCAAAAAATGATTTCTATCTCAAACTCCAAGAGATGGCCAACAAAGATACTGCAGATGTTCTTCCATGGCCAACGAAAACCATACACCGCACAAAAGGCTAATGGAAACAAATGGGTACATAGCCCTTAAACTCAAGAAAACATGCACCATAAGCCACTAGGCACTTTCCTTTTTGAAATAACTTAAACATTTATTTGCTTTTCATGCAAGAACAAAATTGAACATAAACAAGGTATCTGGATGTGTAGGATAAGTGTACAGCGATACTGACTAAAAGCTTTGTAAGGGAACCGCAAGAAGGTGGGAAAAGCTACAGACTCTGCTCTTCAGTATTTTACACTCAATAGACTACACTATTCAATAATTACTGTCGGATATGAATCAGTGTGGCTTGGGGACGTATCCATCAACGGCAAAATTTCGGGTAGCTGTTGGTAGGGCAAGGCGGAGGCCATTGAGTTCAGGCTTAGCAATTACCTGGCAACCCAAGCGCGATCTGCATATGTTCCCTTCATAAGTGACTAGTTAATAAAATTCACTATCGCGTAAAGAGAGAAAAAAGACGCACGTTTCTGAAAGACCAAAAGCAAGATCCAACATATCATTTTCCTCGTCCGTGGGATCCTCCAACTTGTTATAGTATTCAACATCCTATATGAAGAACCAGCAGTAAGAACAGATTCTCTCTTGTAAAGGAACACTTGCAAACAAAACCTTCCTTAGATGGATAGTTAGAAAACATTTACCATTACAATAACATGACACGTAGAACAGGCAAGAGAACCTTCACACGCTCCTGCAATTTGTTAGTGGAATTAATGTCAGTAAATTCAACAATTGTTCGCTCTAGCAGACAGTCATGCAAATACAAGGTTTACTGGCTCATCAATTGAAACACTTCCGTCCATTCATGCAATTACCCTTTTTCATCAGAATATTAAGGAAATCTCCAATACCATGTGTAAACCTATCTTTAAAGCCACTTAATCAATACTAAAAATACAAACATCAAACAAATACGATCTCATATGTTGCTCATACCTTCCAATTCTATGTCATTCTCATGTGCTGCTTCTAACATAGACATGCCAATGGGAACCTTTATAATCTTCTCATCACTTTCTTTGTCAACAAATGTGACAGTTATTCTGCCAAAGAGTATGAGAATTTTAGAATAGTCATTAAGTCCAAACAGGCATTACATGCTTCATCTAGGCATTTATGGCATCGAAGTTAGTTATTGCAGAGTATACAAGTAGAGAAAAATAGTGCGCAGAGCAAAACTAAACACATGATCAACCAGAAAAACTCAGAACTTACTTCTCCTTATTTTCGTTGTGTTCTTGAGGTTTATCTACTGCAGTGGTATTAGAGAATGGATACCTGAACTGAAAAATGAAATATTTTTCAAAGACTTTCACAGTACATTTAGCTGCATCAATGCAATAAGCGTTGTCATGTTTAACGGCCTCAGCACTATAATTAGATAACTAACGTCAAAAAGGGCAAAGCAAAGCAAGAAATATTCAGCGTCTTTATTTGTAAAGACAAAAATGCCTGTTATCCAAAACTATTCCACTTTTACTATTTAAAAATTTCTAGAAAACTACCAGAAATACAAAATAACAAAGAAAGGATATCAATGATAAGACATATGCAGAAAAGGGCAAGCTAAGGAATATGCAGAAAATACATAGGTAAGTACCAAATATTGAGAAATAAGACTTGACGGTCTTTGAAGACATTGTGTTGAACTACTTGATGTAAATCGGCCTACATGAATAAAAGGGTGTTAGAAAAGAAAAAAACACAGTTTGAAGGCTCCTCAAAAAATAATTTAAGGCATTTTGCAGAAGCATAAAGTGCAATAATTTAAAGAAATGCTAGAAAAGTTAAAGGTTAAACAATAACATATCAATTATTCACATAGTCTAACCTGATGAAAAATAAAGTAAAAATACTGAATCCAAAATGTTAGAAAAGAAGACATACAGAAAGCCTTCAACCATGTAATACAAACTATAAAAATAAGACACCAACTACAAAAAATACAGTGTTCACATCACATGGTTAACAGACGGCTTCAAGAATCTCCAAACCATATTTATGTCAGATTTCCAAAGTGGATACATGTAATACAGAAAACAACTACGCGTCAACAATCACATTTGTAATGATTATTATAAGTTGGAAGCAACTTGAAGAATGCTATTGACCTGTTACTACTTTTCTAGTTAGAAGGCCACCTAGCTGGACGAGTTTTGATCTGAACATACTCCTCAGGCCCCCCTGAAACAAAAATGGGGGTAAAAAATCACATAAATATTCCGCCACCATTGGCATAGTGGAAACATCTAACCTGGAAAATTAGTATGGCTTCTCCTATCAAGCACGGCAGTGACACTTGTACAATCCAATTATCAAAGCTACAGAACACATCCAAAATGATGCAAAAGAAAGTTTTTTTTATTTTTTACATTAGACTAAAAATCTAGATCTTGTGTTGATATCCAATTTTTTCAAGATAAGAGCCTTATAAAAAAATAAATCATCAACACGAACATTCACATAGCTCAAATCCACAGCTAAACAAACCCATGCATTCAATAACACTCAATCCTTAATCAGTTCCGACCCTTCTGGAACAAATATTAATCATCATCTACTTCTACATCATGCTGAATTGGGATCAGAAACACAGATCATATTGCATCAGTTTACAAAATCCTATCCTATATCAAGGTTCAAAAATCGTATAAAAGATCGTATCCTTTCAGGATGGCATCCATCCTACACCTTACACGAATTTCAAACAAATGCAAGCAACAAAGCAAGAAACACAAACCTGTTCTTCGACGACGGTTGTCGGATGATGGCCGGCGGCGGCGGCGGCGGCGGCAGAATAAGCTTGGCGGAAAGGGTGCTGGGTTGGAGTTGAGTATTTCTTCACTTGGGAATTGGTTTCCAAGGACTGCTGGACATGGTGTTTCTGAAGACTAACGGAGTTTATGTTAGAATTCTAACTTGATCGTAAGATAGTTAACAATATTATCAAAACATAAACTTCTTCGAGTTAAATCATCGAAAAAATAAAATTTAAATAACAAAAGCATACCAAAATATATTACAATAATTTGGCTCTTCAAGAGGGTCAGATCTTTTAAATATTAACCTTAGTTTTTCGGAATAAAAATCTCTTCTTTGTGGGTGATTGAAAACCAAAAAAGAAACGGTATATTGAATTTTAAGAATTATAATTGTTTTTATCTTTTTAATTTTTCACATTTTTAATTTAACCTATCATAAAATAAAAAATTTAAAAATAAGCATCTACGCATATATTTTCATACTAATATAAAATGCTCATAACTCTATAACTTTAACTTTCTTAGATTAATTTAATATGGACCAGTCTTTAATAATAGTCTATGAAATAATTATATATATATATATATATATATATATATATATACACACACAAGTGTGCGCGTGTGTGTGTGAAATCGAACAATTTAATCCCTTAGCAATGTTGTATCCATTGACATTGCATATATACATGTGTAGTTAATTAATGGTAATGATGTTTTATGAGTTGGTGATGATTCTTCTTGCACAATTCTATTAGTATTTAGTATTTTATATATTTTTAGATAATATTTTTTAAATATAAAGTGATGGAAAAAATTGATAACATTAGTTTGAACTCGTCTAGTTTAGTTTAGCTAATTCAACTTAGCTACGTCATAATGCAAATCACAAAAGCACTTGGTATGTGTGAGTCATTAAAATTGTTATTTGAATCAAGTTCATAAAAAAAGGAGTAAAAAACATGCTTTATAATTTTAAATATTATGAGTAATATAAAGACAACACTTAAATGTAAAAAAACTCATAATAATTTTTTTTCATATATTAGGAATCGTCCGGTAATATTTTTCTTTCCTCCAACATCACCACCAATTTTTTATGTACTATTTTTTTGGCCAACTAGTGTCTTTTAAACCACTCAAGCATTCATAATTAGCAGACCTGCTTTTCTATAAGTTGGATAATGGATTAAGCTTGGCTAGTGGATTATAGAGTTACTAATAACTTACAATTAGAACATCATTTCCAAAAAACAAAAAAATGCAATAATTAGGGCATAGAAGGTTTCTTTGATAAATAACACGGTTGTTCGACCGTATCCCATCGATCCCAAACGGCAATCCTTGCTAGTTACAAGAACTATTTGCATTTTAAATATATACATTTTTAACTTCATTTTTCAGAACATGATATTATTATATAATTCAAATAATTTTTTTACAAGAATATAATTTAAATAGTTAGATGGGTATTCAATTAGACCTGAATATTTATCATAAATGGGAGTGTAGTTTTGGTTGAAACAGTCATAATATAAGTTGAGTATTTAATCATTATAGTTAATTAAATATTAATGAAAAAAATATAATTTTAATACTAAATAAATATTTTATTAGTGATTTCCAAATGTGTTGACCCTCATTCCATCTTATTGACTTAAATATATTAGATAAGTTAAAAATATGGATTTTACACCTTAGTTTGTCTAAAGGTTGAAGGGATTATCTTATTTTACACCATCAACAAATGACTTTTATTCTTTCACACTTGAAACTTACCAATCAAACTAAGAAAAATGGCTTGGCCCTTTGTATGCTCCACCTTGTTTACCAAAATAAGTTTATTTTCCCGTCAAGCCTTTTAGTAGGGTTGCTAATTGAGCGAGCCAGCTCGCGAGCATTTAGCGTTCGGCTCGGCTTTACTCGACTCGACTCGAAACTCGACATTTAAATGCTCGACTCGAAACTCGACATTTAAATGCTCGACTCGAACTCGATTCGAACTCGAATCTTACGAGTCGAGCTTGAGCAAGGTCGTGTTCGACTCGACTCGACTCGGTTCTAACTCGAACTCGACTCGTAGTTCAACTCGAACTCGACTCGATAAAATAATATAATAATATAGTCTTAATATTATATTATATATATATATATATATATGAAATATAATAACAAAGAAGCAAGATAGTTGAGATGGTAAATATTCACCTTGATGACTTCAAGGTTGTGAGTGAGGTACTTTTGACTTTTAATCGAGCTGGTTTCGAGCTAACGAACGAGCTCACAAAAATAAACAGTTTAAGTATATTCGAACTCGATCGAACTCGAACACATAAAAGATATTCGAGTCGAACTCGAGCATATATGTCCAAAACTCGTTCGATCTCGAATCAAGTTCGAACAAGTTTCGAACTATTCGAGCCGAGTTCGAACACATGTTGAGCTCGACTCGCTCGTTCAATTAACACCCCTACCTTTTCGGCTCGCTCGCTCAATTAGTACCCCTACCTTTTAGTTGCCCATAAATTGAAGTAATAGTACTCTAAGATGAATACTTCATAACTAATTCATTTCTTTGGCTGCCATAGCAATATCATATTTATTGATCACTAATTAATGGTCAAATTCTGATCATTAATCGACCCAAAAAAACATAATCCTTGCAAGAAATTGTCCTACCATTTTAATTGGATTCTTTTTATCATCATCACTCTTCCTTTTTTCCCATTATTATGGTCTCCATTGATGCTGTTAAAATTCTCTGATCTAGTTTCCAGAGCAGTTTATTTAAAAATTAAAAATTTCTTTGTGAAGAAGTGAATGCTATTATCTTATATCATCTCGGTTATAAGATAATAACATTCACAAAGTATTAACATATATCATAAAAAATGTAGGAATCAGAAAGGAGCCGATTCAGAAGCAACCGTGTTTATACAGCACACAATAAACTCAGATCAAGTGTTGGATTACAAATTTTTTGCTTCATCCTCATCCACTTCAAATTCAAGCCTAGCCAACAAAAATCAAATCAAGAACAATGAGCCAAAATCATAATTTCACAATCAGAACACACGCAAAAAATAAAAGAAAGGAAATAGGAACAAGAACAATTGCTCAGTAGTGGCACTAAAGTATATGGTTCGATTCTGCCAGCTAGTGTCCTCAACTTTGCAGTCAGAAGAGGAGCTTAGCATCCTCATTGCAATTCTTCATAACAAAAACCAAAACCAAAAAAAATACAATCATCTTCCTGAGCAAATTTGATCAAAGAAAAAAGGCATCAAAATGGAGATTGCTCAGTTCAGCGGGGTGGTCGCCATGCAAACTCTCCCCCGAAGAAGAGAGGCCTGCAATCCGGTCTGTTGAGCTTGAATTTTCGAAAGTCATCATCACAATCTTCCACTAAAAAACTCCAATTCCTCCATTGGAAAACAAAAACCACATCAAAACTTAGATCCACAACAACGCAAAATCAAGAACAATTACTGAGATGACGGCACGTAGGCGGTGGTCGGAAGTGCTATGGGAGATAGATTCACTTTTATACGAAGGAGAAGGGGAATTAGGTCTTCTATTCTTTGTGGGCTGACGACTAAAGCCCATATCTGTTGGCCCAATGCCGCGACTAAAGCCCAATGCAGAGCGGCAGGAAATCTCAGTAAATGCCACCTTAATACTGGAATGGTGTAGAGTAAACAGGTGATTGTAAATATTTAATTAAAATTTTAATGGTTTGAAGTGCTTTTTGATAGGTTTTAGTATTTTTGTAACGACCTAATCTTTTTCGCCCAATACAAAATGTCACTATGATTTAAATGAAAATAACTTAGTAAAAAGAACCGGACTTGTTGTAGCACGCAATACTAGCCTCTTTTTTGGTCCAAATCACCATAATTAATGGAAACGATCTGATTCCGGATTTTGTAAAAGGTTATTTAGTGAAGCCCACATTTTGAATGCCGGAAAAAAGGAAATTTATACGAGAAGCTACGGATTGAATTATGATAATAGTTCAAATCGTCATAATTAGTAGAGTTTACCTCTTTATAATCTTCAAATTTATTTTTATATCCTTAAACTCTATAAATATTAACTGTGGTGATTTGAAGTAATGAGAAGTTGTTATATTGATTCGTTGTAGCACTATGGCAAATCAGATATCTTATTAACAATTAAAGACATCTCTAATATCATTGTTTGTCAAAAAAAAAAAATTTGTGGCACACATACTGTAACACCCCAAATCCGATTCACGTTCGTGAACCGAACCAGCATGTTACAGGCCCCGGTTATTAATTACTCTATCGACTGACATGTCTCAACATTTCATGTCATTCTCAAGATAATAATATCATAACAAAATATTAATTACTCTATCGACTGACATGTGTGCAAATAACATCATTGCTTCTCCATCCAAGCTGGCTCCTCCAACTCGTAATTGTTACCTACATATAGTATAAAAACACGTCAGTAACAAGTGTTACTGGTCCGAAAAATAAAATAACTATAACAAGCTGGCTACGAGAGCAAACTCTCATATGAAAGAAAACATCATATACTCCACGTGAACACTCTGAAGGGCACTACTGAGGAGCCACTGGGGCTGCAGACCCAGTAGCATCCCGAACTTATTGATCTGCTATTGGTACTGTGCCGCTCTTAGCACTTCTTTTTCAGTGCTTCACGTAAAACTTTATCCTAAGCCCTCTTCTTAGCTCCATATTTCTCCTGGTCTTGAGCACGAAGGCCGAGTACTCTCAGGTAGTCGCCTTTAATACCCTTTTAACCACAAGTCCGGACATACGCTGTACTAAACAGTACTCGTAAACCTCCACGTTCTCCGGGTGTGAGGAACTCAAACGTGGAGTTGTCAGGATCCCTCGGGAATGGAACAGTCCGCCGGCACTAATCCAGACCCCGCTTTGACTATCACGGCATCCGCTCATGGTATGTGCAGTCGGTTTCTCCATCTCTTGTCTCACTAAAAATGCGAAAACTACATATATATATAGGCCTGGGTAGGGATTTATATAATAGGCCCGAAGGCAACTTGTGGTGGATCTTGTTTTCGAAATCATCCTCGAGGGGTTATTAATCCGGAAATCTGTTCGGCTAGATGGCCTGAGTTAAGTGGGATCCAATAAAATGCCACCTAACCCGTCCTACAAATGATAAGATAAACATACAATAGAAAGATGTAAAACAAAGTCGAGTCCTAAACGGACCTGGTAGAAGCTCCAAGCGTGTCATCGGGCCAAGTGGCAAGCTCCTACTCCGTACCTACACATCAAAACTAAATAGTAACGCCCGCTAACTAAATGATGCAGCAAACTCAATGAACATCACACACAATACGAATAACATTCATCAACAGTCAAATAATCATAAGTATGAAAGAATTTCTAACTCTTATTCATACCAATCCTATCGTATTTTTCTAAGTTACGTCGTAATCACTTATATTGGTCTCATTAGATCACTTACTCTTCATTCACACTTAATCTCATCATGTGTATCACGAGGGCTATGACCTTATTTTATTTATTTTATCTATTTTTCATGTGTATACAATCATTTATTAATTTCTTTACGATTTATTAAATGTTACAAAATTCTCAATCTTTTGTCATTTTCATACCATTTTGAGTGGCGATAAAATATTAATAATTGATAAATTTTGACTATTTGGAGCTCCTACTGAAATCAGATCTTTTATGCCACTTGTACCATGTATATACATTAGACGAACAACCTGATTTAACTGAGATATAAGTAGATCTTTTTGTTCATTTATCCACATAAGATTACTATTTTCACAAATTACTAAGTTCTTAGAAATAAGGTGTGGGTCGTTGTTAGTAACCTTGTAAAAAATCACTATGTAAATTTTGGCTATTTAATAGAAATTCAATATGTAAAATTATTAGTATCACCTGGCATCATTCCAGGTTAATATGCTAGTAATAAATAAAGTAAAGGCATTGTTTCGCTAGGTCTTTCTTCTGTATTCTTTAATTTTTTCTTAAATATAGCGAATTTTAGAGAACTACCCGCTGGCCCAGGTGATGTGCAGCAATTTTTTTTACTCAGGTTGTATATTATTTTTATATCAATTTATTCAATTTTTTACATAAGTTTAATGTATCTTAGAATATAATACACTTTAGTTGTTATTTATTAATTAGTTAATTTAATATTTTTATTTATTTTAAGATTTTTAAAAATTGTCAAACTCAAGATAAGACTTAATTCTCAAATATTATAATTTTCTATTACTATTGTATTGATAAAAAAATGAAATTGTAATTGAAATTATTCTTTTAAATATAAAACTTGAAGGGTAATATTATAAAATAGTTATATATGAATATGAAATAAAGAAAAATATTGTAAAATGAATAAAAGAATGTATTACAACTTCTAGAAAATATAAGATTTTGATAATATGTTTTACTGATAGCATTTTTTTATTGATAAGGAAGAAGCCTAGGTTAGGTTGGTTGTGTCATGTGTGTGCTGGAGACTTGGATGAGTGAAGGGGATGGACTTAAAAAAAATGATACGATTTTAGAATTTTTACTTCCTATTTTCAATATATTTTTTAGAATTACAAGTACCTAAAATTTCTATTTTTGTGAATTTTATTGCCCCACCTCAGATGCATATTTTCTAAAGTTTTCTATCCTTTCTTTTATTTTTATTCAATTGTAAATTTTAAAATTTAAATTTATATTTATCAAATTTTAATATTAATTTATTTCAAATTTATAATTACAAAATTTCCTATTTGAATTTTTACTTAAATTTGATTTTCTTAATACTAGATTTATAATTACAAAATTTATACTTCATATTAGCATAATGATTGATTAGTTTTGCATATTCATCTTCACTACATTATCCTAATTATACTATAACTTTTCAACATGGGTGTAAATGAGCCAAATAGAGTTGAAGACCACCTTGTTCATGTTTTTTTTCTAAACTAGTTTTCTTAAACTTGGTTTATTAGGTTAAATTTTCCATGCCGGGCTTGATCTGAATATTCACTTGCACAAGTTTAGTTTGCGTGTTTAATTAATCTTTGAGCCGAGACAATTTAATAGTTCCATTGAATTCAAATTTATTTTGTATATTAAGATCTTTCAATTTATAATCAATAGAGATAAAATTTTAAAATAAATAGGCTTTTGATATATATGCTCTTTCAAACAGAATCGAGAATACATTTTGCTTGAAAATATTTTGACTTGATTGTACCCATATAAGTAGTAAGTTCTTAGTACTTAATAATAAGTAATATTAAATATCTATTAATAAGTAGTTTACTTGTAAAACCTGAGCTTCGGGTTAGGGTTTTACTTGCTTGTTGTTTTGCCCTATTCGGGCCAATGTCGAGTTGGTTCGAGTCAATTTGTGTAACACCTCGATTTCGTTTCACCTAAGAACTGAATTAAAAATATAATGATCAAGTCAAGTCATGTCTAAAGCTACTAATCTATTTGACTCGATCAATAATATAAATCGAAATAACTCGCTTGACGTCTTGAGAATGAAAGACATTATTAAATATGCGTTAAAACATATTAAATATAAATAAAAGCATGAAAGAAAATAACTACACTGAGCTCAAGTGTGTGTAACGTTTATCTATCCTTCCACTAAAGTCAACTCAGGATCACAAGATATATATATATAATATGAAAGAAAATAGTAACGCGTGTTACTGGTCCATAAATAACTAAATAATCAAACTGGCACATGAGAGATGACTCTCATGTTAAATAAAATCAATCATATATTCTTCTACATTTTAATCACTCATAAGGGTACTAATCAAGAGTTGTAAGCCTCAGCTTGAACAACGTCTCATTTTAACTTGTTTTATGCCTCGACATTTTCATACTATCCCATGCTCGGGAAATCCATTATACTAAAGCCCATTATATCCTCCGTATAACTCCTAGCCCTGAGCACTGAAGTTGAGTACTCTAAGGCAGTCATCTTCAATACCCATTTAAACCACATGTCAGGATGCGCGCTGTACTAAACAATACCCTAAACTTCCACATTTCTCCGAGTGTGAGTAAACTCAAAATGCGGAGTTGTCAGGATCCCTCTGGAATGGAACATCCCTCTCACTAATCCAAAGCCCACTGTGAATGGCATGTGCACCCGCTTATGGTACGTGCGAGTTAGTTTCACTATCTCTCATCTTACTAAAAATTCAATAAAATCATATATAGGCTTGGGAAGGGATTTATATAATAGGCCCAAACACAGCTTTTGGTGGATCTTGTTTTCGAAATTAAACTCGAGGGATCTTATGTTCAATGGTTATTAATCACAAAAATAAAATACGTTCAAATGGCCCGCGTTAAGTGGAGTCTAATAAAACAACTACTTAACACGCCTATGATCTGGAAATCAAATCAACAATAGAATATAGCAATAAAAACTGAGGAGAGTCCTAATGGACCTGTAGTCCAAGCTCCAAGCATGATGTCTCATCTACGGCGAGTTCAAACTTTGGAACCAAAAACGGTAGAAAAAAGGCCAAAAATTGGATGAAAATGAGTTGAACTGAGTTAACTAAATTGAATCAAACTGAGTTAGGCCAAGTCAACTTGGTCTAGGTTAAATAAACTGGTGGGCTGGGTAAGCTAGGCTGGTTTGGACCGATGGATGCGGACATAGACACAGGCAAGTAGACGGGTTGGCGGATAGGTGAACAAGGTCGGGCATGCAGACACGAACGTGGGCTGGCAGACGTGAACATAGGCAATCGGGTTTGACGGGGAGGGTGCTGCCCGTCGCCAAAAAATACCGACGACAATGAGGCTAGGGTCACTGCTGGTTGGGATCAACAGCCTAGGCGACGAGGAACATGGTGGTGGTGGTGATCGGCAAAGTCTGATTGCCGGTTAGCCAAAAAATAGCTGGAAAGCGAGGGAATCACCGTCAGGTGCGACGACGTTGCCGACATCAATCGCGGCCACTGCGGTGGTCTCAAAATGAAGATCTCAACGAGAGGAAGGTGTTTGGGTGGTTAGATCGGCCGGAGGTGGCTCGCCGGTGCCGAGAAATGACTCAAACAAATGTGGTGGTGGTGGAATACCAACAGACAAAAGGCATTGCCGGCGGGAACTACGGCGGCCCTATTAGTGGTGGGTGGTATGGGACAATAACCGGCCGTGTGGCAGTCATGGTGCTGTCGGTCTGGTGGCCAGGGGTGGGCCAAAGACTCCGGCGGCAAGCCGAAGTTGCGGTGGTGCTAGGGGTGAAAATCATCTAAAATTATGGGAAAATCTCTAAAAAATAACTAGGTGAAGATAGGGTTGACGTGAACCATAGTTGCAAAAATTAGAATTGGACGTTGAATAGGATTGGAAGGGAGTTGATGAATTGAATCGATTCATCAAAAATTTGACAAGAATCTGTTTACTTGAATCGGTTAAAATCTATAGGTTATTAGTTATAATATATCATTTTAATGTTACGGTGTGTACTATATTTTATAGTATTTTTTATTTTTTGGATTTTTTTAAAATTATTTGGAGTTAGTTATTATTTTTTACTTGAGTTTGAACGTTCGACAACTCATGGACTTAATGGGGCCCATTTATGAGTATATATATATATATAAAGCTCAGATCGAGACCGTATAAAGTTAAAACTGACTCAAGTTTTAAAAGTGACTCTATAGGTAAGAATCGAGATAAGAAATCTAAATGTGCTCGAAACCTTGAATTCAATTGGGTAAAACTTTACGACTCAAATCAAGCTGGACCCACAAGGGCAATTTGGTAGCCTGAAATCCCTGATATGCATACAAATGAGAAACCTTGAAAATCTCAAACGGATACTAAATGCTGCAACAACCTAAATCTAGGCATAAAACCCTTGCTAACACATAAAAGGAATCTGTATACCTCGTGTATTCATTGATAACTCATATTTTGCTATAGCATAATTGAAGCTATCATCTATATGTCGGGCATACTTAACCACCATAACATATTCACATGGCCATTTGAGCTCCATACTCATAGTCTAAAAACCAATCTGGCTCGAGTTTACTCAAACTGACTTGAGACTAGCCCAAACTGGGCAAAACTATAAGCAGGTAAAACCAAAACCCGAAGCTGGAGTTTTACAATTCGAGTCAATTCAGCTTTGAGAGCATGAGTATGGGGCCTAGATGACTGTATGAGCATGTTATAGAGTTGAGTATACATGATATATAGATGATAGCTACAGTTATGCGACAACAGAGCCTAAGTTATGAGCATATACCTGATACACCTTGTGGCTGGCTATCAACCCATGCCTAGCTCCAACACTGGCGCCACCTCGTTGATCACCGAAGACAACATTTTCTTTGCCGATTTCTACTGCCATCATTGCCACCTTTTGGGCTATTTTTTGATGCCAGCAACTCTCCTTCAACGAGGCCGACCACCCAGACAGTTTTCCCTTGTTGAGATCTTCTATTTGAGACTAGCCCAAACCCTCGCCATGGTTGTGATCGCTGCGAGCAATATCTCCACACCTTGTGGCAATTTCCACCCCTTTCTGGCCGTTTTTTGGTCAACTAGCGGCTGAACTCACTTGCTCACCACCATCACCATGTCCCTCGTCACTTGGGCCATTGATTGGGACTGACACCGACCTCTGGCTTCCCTCTGTTGTCGTTTTTTGGCAATGGACATGCCGGTGACCGTCAGGCCCTTTTACCCACTTTAGTCATGTTTGTGTTCACCTAGCCTATGACCCAGTTCACCTACCTAGTAGTCCCGCGGTCATGACCGAGCTCCTGTCCACAACCACTGAGTCCAACCCAACTCGACTCAGTCTAGTTCAGCAGTTGACTTAGTCGAGTCGAGTCGATCTGAATCGCTTGAGTTGACTCAGTTTCCTTTTTCGGCCATTTTGTCTATTTTTTTTAACGTTTTTAGTAATTCGAGACTCCTTACATTATTTTAGATGCATATTCATATTATTTAGTAAATTTTGATGTTATGAGTATTTTTATTTTTATTTTATTTATTAATTACTTTACTTGCATATGTGCTGTTATTTATTCATTAGCCGCGTACTTATATAGTATAGTTATATTATTATTTTATGATTAGAGTATTATTGATTCCCATGTATTTATTATTTATCTATTTATCTATGAATTTATTTATTTATTATTTAATTATTAGGCATTTTCTTGTTTTGTTTCAATTTGTGTATTAGATGTTTAGTTGCATATTTATTTAACATTGTTTTTTATTGTGATGCTATTAATGAAGTGAGCACACATTACGACATGCATTGTATAGAGTTGTCAATCTTTTACTTAGCAATATGTTCTAATGTAGGTTCCAGAGTCCGAGCTTGTTGTAGATATGTTGATATGTTGGGAGCTTGGACCACAGGTCTTTTAGGACTCTTTTCACATTTACAGTATAATTCTATGTTGGATTTGATTTCTAGACTGTAGGATATATTAAGTGGTTATTTTATCGGACCCTACTTAACACGGGCCATCTAAATGTATTTTTAGTTCTACGATTAATAACTCTTGACGATGAGATCCCTTAGGTTATTTTTGAACTAAGCTCCACCTCATGTTGCCTTCGGGCCTACTTATATTTTCCCCTTCCCAACCCTGTATATAATTTTTTTGAGTTTTCAATTTATTGAGAGTTGGTGAATTTGACTTCGTAGATACCATGAGTGGACGCATACACAGGTTGCAGCGGGTTCTAGATTAGTGAAAGGGTTGTTCCATTCCCAAGGGAACTTAACATCTATACATCTTGAGCTTCTTCAAACTGGAGAGGCATAGAGTAGATAAGTATTATTGTATATAGCGCATGTGTAGACTTGTAGCATCAAAGGTCACTGAAGGAGATTGCCATAGAGTACTTGACCATTGTACTCTTTGCCAGGAGTTCTATGGAGGTTTGGAAAAAATTTGGGATATGTGCTTTTTCCTGAGAGTGAGATCAATTATTGCTGAGAGAGGCATTTGCCGAGAGTGCACAACACCAGTTCAGTTCGGGACGCTATCGAGTCTACAGCTTGATGACTCCTTAGTAGATGTCCCTTGAGCATTCAAATGGAGATTATATATATATATATATATATATATATATATATATATATATATATATATATATGGTTTTCTTTCTTCATGAAAATCAGTTTTCACTTTTCAGATTGTACTAGTAATTTTCCAGACCATTAACATTTGTCGCTAACATTTTTCTTATTATATAGGTAGATCTTTAATGGAAGAACAGATACATGTTACACACACTTGTGCTCAATGCGTTATCATTTTCTTTCATTCTTTTGTTTATGTTTGATGTATTTTTTGTATATTTGGTAATGTATTTCATTCTCGAGATGCTAAGAGGGTTGTTTTGATTAGTTTTATCGTTTAAGTCTTACAAATTAATTGATTTAGATACGACTAGATTCAATCGTAATATTTCTGATTTGGTTCTTAGGTGAACTAAAACCTGGGTGTCATTTTCTTCTACGTGTATTAATTATGAGGAAGTAACTAGTTATTAAGTAACTAGTGAGTACGGTTATCACGAATACTGCATGTTAGTAATTTAGTATCATTAAGTTTAATACGTTATATTTGTTATATTTAACTTTGGAAAAAAAACTTAGGGTAAGCATAAGTAGTGCTATGAACCCAGTTGAGGAGTTAATAAGTAAGTAACATGTTAAGTAATAGCAATACTTTCATGTAAGCAATAATTTTTGATGGTATAAAGTTATAACTTATATAAACAACTTGACATTTGATTTAAATTTTTTTTTTAAGGTCTCCTCAGGAGGTGGCTAATGCATCTAGGTAAATTTGGTTGAAGAACATCAGGAACTTGTTTACGAGGAAGGCATGGGTCTCCCCTTACATTCACAAAATCTCCAATAAATTCTACACTCCATCAAAAGAACCCAAATCACATAGATAAATGGGTAACCGGACTAAAATCAACAAATTTGAAGATAGCTCACTTGACGAATTTTTTTTTTGGAAAAAAAACTGCAATCACTAATAAAAGGATCGTTTTTTTGTTCTCCTTGTTTTTGAATCCACATTCAGCCTGATTGAAATCAATGAAATCCATTTCTTTGCACTCTCCTGCATATGCGGTAGCAAGATTTAAAAGGAAGTTATTTTGCTTCGCTATGACACTCCAGCAAAGAAATCATGTCGAAAGCTTCATTTTGCTTCACGTCTGTGGATAACCCAAGGGCTCGGAGCATCCGAACGACGCACTTGGTCAAGTCGAGCTCCCACCACTTCAGTCCCTGCTGAGCTGAGTACCCAAATGCACGGTGATTGCTGCGCCATCATCATTCTTCAAATGCAAATAGTGCCATCCACCTATGTTCCAATTATGCCCTTTCACTTACAAGAGATAGCTCAGCAACGAAGCAAAAACAAATATAAAGCCAGGTAATGTTGGGTGTTTAAAACATTAGACGTGAAAAACTACATTAAAAACAAAAATATAGCTAACAATATGGCGTATTGATATTTCCATATCTCACTATCGATACTTCCATTTCTCACATCGGATTTAAGGATACATGTCGACTCAAAGGTGCTACAAATTTTACATGTAGATGAAAAAGTTTACTTCGTTTTTCTCAAGTTAATACCTAGAAGATAGCATATATTTTTTTGTATGACATAAATTTATGCAATACACAACTGAGAGAATATATCCTAGTAAAGCTAGTAGAGGACTAGCTTTGATGACTAATTTGCTTCCGCCCACAAACAAGTCATCAAAGCTAGTAAAGCTAATAGAGGAGAACAAGTTTTTCCAAACAAATCAATATCCTGATTGTTATAAGTCAAAAAAAAAAACACAGTTAACCTGGCTTCTTTTCATTAACAATGGCATACACCACAAAAGGGCTATAAGAAAATTCCAGCCACAGCATCATCATCACTGAGTGCGAGAGCTTCTTGAGCTGCTAAATTGCTTCAGCCCACAAACAAGTCATCAAAGCTAGTAAAGCTAGTAGAGCAGAAACAAGGATTTCCAAACAATCAATATCCTGATTGTTATAAGTCAAAAAAAAAAAACACAGTCAACCTGGCTTCTTTTCATTAACAATGGCATCCACCACAAAAGGGCTACAAGAAAATTCCAGCCACAGCAGCATCATCACTGAGTGCGAGAGCTCCTTGAGCTGCTAAATTGCTTCAGCCCACAAACAAGTCATCAAAGCTAGTAGAGGAGAAACAAGGATTTCCAAATAAATCAATACCCTGATTGTTATAAGTCAAAAAAAATAAAAAAGAACACAGTGAACCTGGCTCCTTTTCATTAACAATGGCATCCACCACAAAAGGGCTACAAGAAAATTCCAGCCACAACATCATCATCACTGAGTGCCGTAATTAAAAAATAAATTAAACAATACAGACAGACCATTTAATTTGACACAACATTAATCATGCAGTTCATACTACAAGAATCAAACGCCAATTCTAATATCAACCGACACAAAATTATATTTGATACAATAGTCATCGTACAGATCATTAAAAATCACACCACAAGAATCCAAACCCTAATTATATAATTAATTGACGCAAAATTAGCAAAATGGAATTTGATAGTACATGAATCCAAACAGATTTTTAATTTCATACCCTTTTCCCTAAAATTAGAGAACGCAAAATTATATTTCTAACAACAATAATCACACAAATCATTACATCCAAAATTCCAGCAACTAACATGATTAGATAATGAACGCAATGGAAACAAATTTGGAAAAAACAAATTAGATAAAACAAATTTCAGAAATTCAATGAATTAGATACCACAAGATGGGAAAAAAAATCTACTTTCAACACCTCAACCACTTGAGCAGGGGAAAGGAGTGAGCCTACGGTGGTGGACGGGTCTGGCAAACGAAGAGGAGGAACAGGACTAGTGGATAGTGGGCCGAGGGAGGGGAAGGAGAACGGTGAAGGCATAAGAAGGACGATGAAGGGGGAAAGGAGGGTGGAAGCGATGGTCAGCTCTGGCGACTATACTTATGCTCGCTGATGTCTCAAAATCAGTTGTTCTTTTTTCCCTACAAGCTATATAAGCTATTGAAGAATGACATTCTTTAATATTGAAAATCTTAATACCATGAACGAACGCAGATGGAGCTCTCACGGTGGTGAAGAGGGCGAAGACGGCGGTACAGTGCACCCACCACTAGAAGAAGGTGGTGGTGGAGCTCCATTGGAGCGTGGAGGTGATGGCCAACGTCGTTAAGTTGCAAGCTTTGTTGGTGGCATTGACATATCCGATGGAAGATTCGACGACGAGGCCATCCCATCTTCCAAACATCTGGACTCTCTCATGACAATCAGCAGAAGA
>JAURVB010014278.1:0-14515 GCA_033002965.1 Piper betle | reverse complement strand
AATATAAAACCCTAACTCGAATCGTGGGTTTTACACAACTCAATATGAAGTCATGATTGATTCGCAGGGGTAAAAATCCTGCGCTTTAGCATATATATAATAAAAAATTAACCTATATTAAAATTAATTTTTATGTTGAAAATAAATTTAATTTTCATACCCCTGCCGCTTAAAAAATTTAAGGAATATATCAATAACTCAATTTTTTGCTCCGAATTGAAATTTTAAAACATAGGCATAGAAAGTGACAATCAATCTACTCAGCTTCTTAATCAGAAATTAGCCTTTCATTGTTTCGTTTATTTTCGCTCTTGATTGAAAATTGAAAACTTAGGCAGAAAAAGTGACAATCAATCTATTGGGCTTCTTAAGCAGAAATCAGCCTTTTCCTTGTTTCATGCCAATTGATACCTTCCTGCTTCCCCTATTGAAAGAAACCCAAAAGATCATGTCGCAAAGTTCAAAAGAAATAGCCTTAAAATGAATATTGATGTAAAAATATGCTCATATACCTTGCATACTGATTTTGTTAAGATCAAACAAAAGGAGTTTAAAATCATTCTTATTCTCCCTCTTTGGAACAACTATGTGGAAATCTTGTTGTTTGCAAAAACAGAATGAAACAACCTGTAAAATGGCAGGCATTTTGTCCACTGTTTTGATTAAACCAAAAGATTGAAATTGAAAGCGATAGATACATTGATCTCCATTGCATTAATAAGTAAACAATTGCATAATGTTTATGTATCTAATATAACACAAAAATAGTAATTAGCCCATTATAATTCCACCTGTTGGTTCCTTCAATCATGCCATGGCCACAAAAGATGAACCTAATTTAATGTAAAATTAAAAACAAACAAGTCAACATTTTTCGACAGAGGTTGGTGATCTGGTTCCACACTCATATTGCTCTAATAACACCTTGCACAAAGGCTTTACATTCTAACAAGAGACTTGCAGGAAATTAAGCACCATTAGTTGCAGAGAGGGTAGTCACAGCTTTCAAAAAATATATTTATGTAATATGGTTCTAAACTTGCCGAGTTTACTGGGAATAAAAAAAGACAAACAGCATACAACTAGCAAACAATAAGTATAAAAAACGAACGTCTAACAAACACATAAATGAAGGGAATAAACGACCTGGTAAATACACATAGGGTGGATCATAATTACTCGAATTATAGCATTTGAACTTTTAGAATTAAACATATCCAACAAAACTAATTTCCACTAAAAATAGGAAGAATAATAAGAAGAGTAGGCCTCACAATAGAATTAGTCTTCACACTTAATTATATTTATATATATATATAATATATATATATACACACACACACAAAATCGCATACATCCCTGTTTACGATCTATGCAATGACCACATAACGACTAAAAATGGCCACTGAGATTTACAAGTTCCACACATTATTCAGACTAAAATTAAAAGGTTGCATGGAAGGACGAAAAGACATAAATTAAGCTCTTGACCACTCTTAGCTCAAGAGATGCTCATCGTCCACTCTTATCGACAAGTTATTCAGCTACAGCATAGCCATGAAAGCACAAGCTCCAACCAATCCAATGGGATCAACGACAATAACAAGAGCACAGAATCAAACTAATTAAACAGTAACACCCTGTCCGACGTCCATCAACAAGAAGCACAACAAAAACACCACCGCGCAATACAACACTTAAATTCTCTAATCACTCCCTACTCCCATTCACTGTTCAATCCCCACCATGCAGTATAAACACCGGAACCAGAATAAAAACAATCTTCCCAAAGTATATGCAATAATAAAGTATACATATTATATTGATACATAATTTGATATGTAAATCTGCTAATCCGGACCCTCACTTTACCACTTTGGCTTTTGCCTCTTTTTCGTGACAAAACTCGCGCTAACTAGCACCTCTCCACTGCCTCAAACTCCCCCGGATCTGTAGTTTTCTCCCGCCGATCGCGGTGCCTGAAAACATCCAGTTTTAGTAATACTACAAGCAAAATATCAGTGCCGTCTATATAATATATTAAATATAGATCTAAATTCTAATTATATATATTTTTAATTAAATAATAACATATATTATAACCATTAAAAAATCTAATTTAAAAGATAAAATTTAATTAAATGACAAGATAAATTCTAATTATTTAATTTTTATTTTATTTTTGTTGTAATTTGATTGTTTGAGCCTCTTATTTTCCTTGAGTAGGTTAATAAAAAAATTTTAAAAAATCACCTGCACCCTATTGCTGGTTATAAATCTCCTATCACTTGACGTGAGGAGATATAGGAGCACAACCTCTCACAATGTTGCATTGACAAAAAAAAATCCCCAAGAGATCGATCGAAACAACAATGAATATTTGAAACTGGAAAAAATATACCCGGTAAATAAGATAAATCAAACATAAAAGAACACAGTGAATTAAAGTGAAAAACCTTCTTTCTGTTGTGAGTTAAAAATTATAGAGACTACAAAAAACTCACTCAACCCTTATAATTGAGATTTTAAGATTTTTCTTACTCCGACACTTTGTATAGGATTATACAGGAAAATAAGGTTTCCCTTTCCTCTTTTTATTTTTTTCTCCACTATCTAATACACAACCAAGTTTGGTTTAATACCCAGCTAAGGGTTAAAAAAGATATGAGTAGGGCTAACGATGGGTAGTATATAAATTTCAAAGATAAAATTTTTAAGACAGGTAGATTATAAAATCCCTCAACTTAGTCCAATACTTACTAGAGTAAAATTTGATTTATTAATAAAAATAGATTTTATATCTTTAATTTAAATTAATTACTTTTAAAGAAATAATTTGAGCCCACTAGACTACACTTTGGGCCAAGTCGTTACAACGACAAAAGTACATCGACCATATTTTTATTTTTGCCGATGAATTATTATGTAGAAAGATGAAAGGATGATTCTCACGTGCAAAAAAAATCAGAATTTATAGAAAATATTTAGGATCAAGAAATGTTGCAACCCGCTAACAACCTAGAAAGTACTTTTGTTTTTAAGATATGCATCCTACAAGAGCATTAATTTTGGACAAAAAATGTACAATTAAAGAGTAAGGGGAGAAAAAATATATGAGAGAATAAATTTTATAGAAAAAATCCACTTGATTGCGTGAAAAGTTGGAGGTGTTAAGAATTTTGAGCTTAAGAATTAGGAAGAGTAGTAAAGCTCTCATTATGTCGTGTTGCGTAGGTACGTAGATGCCAGTGCTCAGCAGAATATACATAATTGCAAAGCTTCGGAGATTAATTAATGACTTTCACAGTGTAAGCTCTGTTTTTTATATCAGACAAGACACGAGTGTCAACGATAAGTAGGAATCTTTTAATTAGAAAGTCTCCGGTTGTTTCTTTGCCTTTGTCCCTCCCCTTCCTTTAGTCCTCATTAACTAGCAAATCATTAAAAAAAATTAGGTCTGATCGCTATTTTACCAAGTCTCATCTATGGAATACATATATGGGAGCTTCTTGTGTGTTTTTTAGTTAGGATTTTGTTGGATCATGAATATTTGACATTTTTGTAAGTAAATAGCCAGTTTGATTAAATTATTTTCTTTCTTTATCAAAGCAGCTTTATCAAATTGTTGAAAACGGAGAATGATGCATATCACCATGCACATGATAATCCTAATTATATATTTCACTTTTACATACCCATTAATAAGATTGTAACGTGGAGCCTTGGTTGTTGGTACACTAGAACTGTTTGTTTATTTTTTATCATCTGCAACACACAGACGCTGTCAATGGAAAGTAAAAATTCACCTTCTACTGAATTTCACTGGGACACATGTGATTCCCGTCGTTTTATGCTTTTTTCTTCTAAGATATTTGCATGAACTGGTTACTTGGTGTTCATTCGATCACACGCGGAGATTATGGTTCACATCTGTTGTCTATAGCAAAGACGACGACAGCAATAAATTCAACACTGTGTAAGCACCAACCAGACTTTTCCTTGATCTAAAACGGCGGCCAAGTGTAACCAAATTCGAGACACTTTAAGTAAAAGATGACTCACAAAATTAAAAATTGGAAGTTACGAAAATGCAACGACTTATGAACTCATGAACAACGTATATTCTCAAATGGCAAATCGAATTATACATCCATGAGGCTTTTGTGCATGAGTACTAGTTGTCGCAGTGGGAGGGTAGGTTGACGTCATCACTCCAAACTCCAAGAATCTCAGTACTTGAGAGCCTGCTTAACAAGATATATCTGTCATAAATAAATCATACCGGCCTTCATGTTGTGGGCTTAGGGGTGGGCAGACGAATTATTGTCACCATGCCTTCCAAATTTCTTCCTATAAAATTTGTCCAACTAACTTTGTATATTGAATTGTCTGTTGGACCCAAGCTGTGTCCATAGATAGTCCAAAACCCTATGTACCGCCCCTGCCTTCGCCGCCGCGCTTACCTTACCAACAAACCTCTGCCAGAACCGTTAAAATTAGCTCAATAAGCTTGACGCATCTACGACATCGACGTATTCGGCAAAAGTGGCGGCTCGCCAGAAAATAGCTAAATAGAGGTAATCGGTGGTGGGTGATTAGATCCGGCCGGCCTGGGCGGCGATGAGTTCTGCTCTTATCTGGGAAGGCCGTGGGAGGGTCGGTAATGTCAAAGCGGTGATTGGACGGCCACGGCAAAAAGTTGCCGGCGACGGAATTGATGACGCGAGCACATCGCTAGGCTCGACGATTCCGACGTCGTAGAGGCTGGGCGACAGCAGCGGATCTCAGGGCATCACGGCAACGCCGCAGCAGAGCCTGGCGGCGATGATCAGGGGCAGGGCGACGTCGACGACGGCGGCGACCACGACAAGGGGGCAGCGCGGCAAGGGTTTGGACGGGGAAGAGAAGATGGGTCAGAGGTTTGATTGATAGCAATATCGTAAATAAGACTTGACTCGCCCATGTCTCGTGTCAATAATAATAACTACCTCAGAATAAATCTTGAAAAAATCCATAAAATTAGAAAAAAATCCCATAAAATAAAATAAACACTACAACATCATAATGACATTCTATAACTAACAACCCACCCAAATTCCCCGTAACGCATCCAAACGCGGTAAACGACCTAAACTAATTTTACGATCAACTATATATAAAATAAAAAAATAATTGGCATACTTTCATATATTCTGATAACTCATTCTTTTTGTTGTATTCATGATGTTATCATCATATACTTGGGCGCATAAGACTCATGGCTCATACATCCGACCAGCGTCGACTCAGTACACATATTCTAAAAACATACTCGACTCGAATCGACGATTGAACCGATCGATTCATAAGAATAAAACCTTGACTCAGGTCGCGGGTTTTACATTATGTTTATAATGTGATAAATTTTTTTTCGAAGATGGATCATACAAGTTTATTATTAAATATAACTGAACAAAGTAGAGGTGAAAATGATAGCAAAAATTTGATTATTAAAGAAAGAGAATATATAAACAGTACATTATCAAAAGAAAAAAATAACATCCGGTGTATGCGCCTATTTTGATAGAAAAAAATTAGAAAAATGGAACATTTCCTATTTGTCGTTATTGTAAAAAAGAGTTTGAAGGAACTGAAAGTTACGAAACTACTCATTAATAGAGGGATATTAAAAGAAAATATCCTAATTTTAAAATAAAGAGGATATAAAATATAAGTAATTAACTTTTTTGTATTTTTTATGTAGGTGAGGTATATGAAAAATCATTTATTACAATATTTTATCTTTGAAGTATATGCAATATTAGACTATATTTTAATGTTAATGATTATTTTAAAGTTTCTATATATAGATTATTTTTAGTTTGACTTTAAAAATTTAGAACATGTTAACTAAATTGTAAGTGATTTAATATGATTATTAATATAAATATATAATTCTAAATTCCTAAATATAAGAGTGACTTTTATCTTTTTTATATGTATATTATTTTTGGATATTTAAGATATTAAACATCAATTTTATGTATAAACTTAATTAATTTTATTATATATTTATATTTTAAAATTTTCATAAACTATAATATTAGCCTTACAAATATTGAAGACATTATATTCTTGATATAAAATATTGGATACTCGGTCGATCGGATAAAAAAATCCATATTTGCTTTGTTTTAATTCAGTCAAATTCAATTGGTCAAATTCATTTGGGTATGCTTCGAACATGGGACACACGAATAAATTCGGACATCAATGCCCACCCCTAGACGTGGCGCTTCTACCAACCTCTTGCAGTTGTAAAAATGCATTTCACTGATGATAGGCACAGCTCCTTGATTAATGGTTATTCCTTCCAAGTTGTGAAGGTCCCAGAGTTGTAGCTTCTTAAGCTTTAGAAACGACCCACTTGGAAAGTTTAGCTTCTTCCCAATGTATGCATCCCTTAGTTCGATCTCTTCCAGGCTGCCCAGAACTCGAAGAGCAGGTAGAGGGTCATAACTTAGCTTAGAAGCCCTCAATCGGAGAAGTGTGAGGCTTTTGAGCGACGTGATCCATGTGGGCAGCTTCTGATCTCTCATTTTCCCCATGAGCATTAGCTTTTGAATGGACGTTGGGGGAAAGGAATTAGAAGCACTCTCCAACGTGAGGGGCTGCCCGGGAGCTGCTGTGATGGAAAGATGCCTTAGTGTGGTCATCTTCTTGATAGACAAGAGCAACTTTTCTGTGTCTACTTCTCTCACATTTGTGATCCCCAATTTTTTCAACTGAGTAAGCTTTCCAACATTTGTTACAAACGTCTCATCGGCTTTGATGTGTGCTAATGTCTGCAGATTTATGAACTCACACACTCCTTGTGGTGGTGGAATGCCAAGGGAAACCACATACCCAGAATTAGCAGGATGGGAAGGGCCAACATACAAGTGACGCAGTTTTTGTAGGTACTTGGAGTACACATATTCTGAAGGTAGCATCGTTTTGATGCCCCTTCCTAAAGGTAGTTCTTGTAGCTCTGTTTCACGCAAGTCAAGTGTTTCAAGACTTGGGAACTTCTCAAAACCATGAGGAAGATTCTTAATGCCAGTTTTTCTCAGACTCAAATACCTCAGATTGAGAAGTTCCTCCAACTTATCTGGGCATTTGTCAATTCTCAGACCTTCAAGGTCTAAAACTCTGAGAAACTTGGAGTGTGACCACATTCTTTTCAATTCAATTGAGCAGCTCTTATCAAAATTTATGATAGAATGGAGATGAAACTTACCTGTGCATTCCAAGCAGCTACCTTTTCCTCTGGTTTGGATGGATAGACGGCGAGCTCGGCAACATGGCTTCTCTTGTATCCCATCATGTACTACCATGAGGAACCTTTCATCCGCTGCAATCCACACTGCCAACTCTCGCATAACGTCGTGCATTCTGTATGTCCTCTTGCATGCTTTGTTTGAAGCCTCAACCAAGTTCTTGCTAACAAGCTCCTCTAGCAACTCCTCCGCTCGCTCTTCCGGTGTCCAACCTCTTTGTTCCTCCACAAACCCCTCGGCTATCCACAACCTGACCAGCTTCTTTTTCTTTATGACGAAATTCTCTGGGAAAATGCTCAAGTACAAGAAGCAATGTTTGAGGTGGTATGGCAATTCGTCGAAGCTGAACAAGAGAACCTTTTTGACCACTTCGCATCTTTTGGTTCTGCTAAGGTACCACCCGAGTCTGCTTTCAACACTTCTCCACTCGTTAGCAGTTTGGCTGCGAGAAGCCATTAGTCTCGCCGTAGTCACAATTGCCAATGGTAGACCACCGCATCGGGCAACAATTGCCCTTGCCGAGCTCTCAACGTCTTCTGGGCAAATTTTACCGGCAAAAGCTACTTGGCAGAAGAGATCCCAAGCATGTTGTTTGCTCATGGGCTTTAGCTCAAAATCTCGGCGATTATCTCCCAAGGGGAAAGCCACGTGCTCCGTGCGAGTTGTGATGATGATCCTGCTACCATTGTTGTTGTCTGGGAATAGGGATTCCAAGTCATGCCCAAAATGGTCGTCACACATATTGTCCAACACAATTATATACTTCTTGCTCTTCAAATGGTCGCTCAGTTCTTGAGCTACCATTGCCTCATCAACCGGAGCACTACCCTTGATCTGCCTTATCATGTTCCCAAGCAGATCTTGGATGGAGCATGATTTGGAGACGGTGATCCAAGCAGAGCACTCGAACTTGGCCCTCACCAGCAGGTAAGCGCTGTATGCGAGCGTGGTCTTGCCCAAGCCTCCCATCCCCTTCACTCTGATCACCACCCGCTGGCGCTCACCATCTCCCAGCAACCCATCAAACTCTTCCCGTTGACGGTCGAACCCAATGAGCGGCATGTCGCCGTAGATGGGGAAGGACGATCGTTGTGATTGGAGATGGCTGCTTCCACCGCGAGCAGGGGTTTCTGTTGGCGTGCCGACGAGGCCGTAGCTCCGTGCTCGCTCGTTGATATCTTTGAACTCTGTGTAAACGTGCTGTGCACGAGATGCAATTTGGTGCTTCTCGGGCACAGTGGCGATGGAGAAGACGAGCTTGCGACTACCCCCCACGCGGACGTTGGGAGATCTTGCATTGTAGTACACGTACTCGTCCATCACCTCCTCCGCTGCAAGAGCAGCGTCTCGGAGCAGCAACCACCATGCTCTAGCACCACCTCTCTCTCCTCTCCCGGCCTCTGCCCTCGCGAAAGGACGCGACCAACTCCAACTCCTTCCTTATCTTCTCCATATCGCGGGGCAGGCCTTCGAGGAAGAGCTTCTCTTGGCGAATCCATGCTAGCAAGAAGGCGACGAGGCCGTGGGCTGTGCCCCCGGCGAAGGAGTTCAAAGCTTCGTCGGCCATGGCTTCTCTCCGAAGATACAGACTAGGGGGCTTTGTTCTGGCTATAATATCTACCAGCTCAAACCAATTCTTGTCTTCTGATATAAGGTGCCAAGGACTTCCATCAATAGCGGTCCTACCATGTGGAACTGTTAATTGATCCAAAACTTGGTCAAACATTGAAGCTTCTTCCTTGATTTTACACGAGTTGAAGTCTTGTTAAGAACCATGCCCAAGTACAGTTGTATTGTTAATTTTTGCCAATTTGTTTTTTAGCATTAAGACGCGCAATTACTTGTCTGTCATATGCCATGCAGGAGTGACGGGCAAATCAGATGGCTAACTCATACATTTTTTTAAAGGAACACTTTTTATGAACCCCACCCTTTTTTCCTTGCTTTTCTTTTATCCCCTTCGGTGGCCATCGCCCCCAAAGTGCTGAAAAGTAACCTGCTTTGGCAATTTTATTAATTTCTTTCTTAATTTTTAAAATTTATGCAATTTTTTATAAATTTTTTTAAAATTTTGGATTGGAGACAAGGTTAGTAGCACGTCTCTCACACCAAGACAAACCTTTCACGCTGCTTGTAGTGTACCTAGTGGGAACAAATCAACCTTTTTCTCTTCTTGTCTTTTTTTCTCTTCCGGTTTTGATACGTTTGTGCATGTTAATTGTAAAGAAAGTTCCTTGATATTTCCGGCGAGAATTTTACGAGGATAATGTTTTTGATTAAAAAATAGGCAAGATGTCACGTTGACAATATATATCGGATAAAATTTAATTTTATATATAAATTTTATTAAATAATGAGATAAATTATAATATTTTAATATTATAGATATAAATTTTAATTGACTTTAAAAATGTATCTTATTTGAATAAAAAATAAATTATAAATTTTTAACTTTTTATTATATTTTTTAAGACAAACTTTTCTCTCTGCATGTTGTATAACTAGTCGGAACACATCAAACCTTACTTTTTTCTAGTCTTTTTTCTCTTCTAATTTTGACATGTTTGTGCGTGTTAATTGGAAACAAAGTTCCTTGAAATTTCAAGCAAGATTTTTACGAGGATGATGTCTTTGATTGAAAACTAGGCAAGATGTCGCTTTGCACAATATATATCAGATAAATTTTAATTTTATACATAATTTTTATTGAATAATGAGATAAATTATAATATTTTAATATCATAAATATAGATTTTAATTGACTTTAAAGATATATCTTATTTGAATGAAAAAGTAAGATAGCGAGCCAAACACAAACCAAACCCAAACATCATGATTTTGGACGAGCTCGATTTAACCCATAATACATCAAAGCTCATTAAACTTTCAAACAAGCTCAAATATATTTGTCAAAAATTACATCAAATTTAAAAGTAACCCTGCTCGACTCGGCTTATTTACACCCCTATTGTTAAGAACCATGCCCAAGTATATTTGTATTGGATTGATGCGGGGAGCTCTTAATTTTTACCGATTTGTTTTTTAGCATTAAGACGTACAATTACTTTTCCGTCATATGTCATGCACGAGCGGGCAAATCAAATGGCTAACTCATACACTTTTTAAAGGAACACTTTTTATGAACCCCCCACCCTCAGTAGAAGCTACAATGTCCCCCTTTTGTCCTTTGCTTTTGTTTTATCCCCTCTTCGGTGACCATCGCCCCAAAGTGCAAAGAAAAATAACCTGCTTTGGTAATTTCATTAATTTCCATCTTAATTTTCAAAATTTATACAATTTTTTATAATTTTTTTAAAATTTGGATTGGAGACAAGGTTGGTACTGGCGTCTGTCACCCCAAGACAAACCTTTCTCGGTGCTTGTAGTGTAACTAGTGGGAACAAATCAAAACTTTTTCTTTTTTTGTCTTTTTTCTGTTCCAATTTTGATACGTTTGAGTGTGTTAATTGTAAAGAAAATTCCTTGATATTTCAAGCGAGAATTTTACGAGGATGATGTCTTTGAGTAAAAACTAGGCAAGATGCCACATTACACAATACATATCAAATAAATTTTAATTTTTTATATAAATTTTATTAAATAATTAGATAAATTATAATATTTTAATATCCTAGATATAAATTTTGATTGACTTTAAATATATATCTTATTTGAATAAAAAAATAAATTATAAATATTTAATTTTTTATTATATTTTTTTAAGACAAAACTTTCTCTCTGGTGCTTGTCGTGTAATTAGTGGGAACACATCAAACCTTCCCTTTTTCTAGTCTTTTTTCTCTCCTAATTTTGACATGTTTGTGCATGTTAATTGGAAAGAAAGTTCCTTGATATTTCAAGCAAGATTTTTACGAGGATGATGTCTTTGATTGAAAACTAGGCAAGATGTTGCTTTGCACAATATATATCAGATAAATTTTAATTTTATATATAATTTTTATTGAATAATAAGATAAATTATAATATTTTAATATCATAAATATAGATTTTGATTGACTTTAAACATATATATATACTTATTTGAATAAAAATATAAATTATAAATATTTAATTTTTTATTATATTTTTTCAAGACAAACATTTTTCTTTGCTTGTCGTTGTAACTAGTGGGAACAAATCAAACCTTGTCTTTCTTCTAGTCTTTTTTCTCTTCTAATTTGACATTTTTGTGCATGTTAATTGGAAAGAAAGTTCCTTGATATTTCAAGCAAGATTTTTACGAGGATGATGCCTTTGATTGAAAACTAGGCAAGATGTCGCTTGCACAATATATATTGGATAAATTTTAATTATATATATATAATTTTTATTTAATAATGAGATAAATTGTAATATTTTAATATCTTAAATGATAAATTTTGATTGACTTTAAAGATTTATTTTATTTGAATGAAAAAATAAGATAGCGAGCTAAACACAAGCCAAACCCAAACATCATGATTTTAGACGAGCTCGACTTAACCCATAATACATCAAAGTTCATCAAACTTTTAAACAAGCTCAAACATATTTATCAAAAATCATATCAAATTCAAAAATAACCTTGCTCGACTCGACTCATTTACACCCCTATAATTAAGAACCATGCCCAAGTATATTTGTATTGGATTGATGCGGGAGCTCTTACTTTTTACCGATTTGTTTTTTAGCATTAAGACGTACAATTACTTTTCCGTCATATGTCATGCACGGGCGGGCAAATCATATGGCTAACTCATACACTTTTTAAAGGAACACTTTTTATGAACCCCCCACTCTCACTAGAAGCTACAATATCCCCTTTTTTCCTTGCTTTTGTTTTATCCCCTCTTCGGTGACCATTGCCCCCAAAGTGCAAAGAAAAATAACCTGCTTTGATAATTTCATTAATTTCCATCTTAATTTTCAAAATTTATACAATTTTTTATAATTTTTTTTTAAAATTTGGATTGGAGACAAGGTTGGTACGGGCGTCTGTCACCCCGAGACAAACCTTTCTCGGTGCTTGTAGTGTAACTAGTGGGAAGAAATCAAACCTTTCTCTTTTCTTGTCTTTTTTCTGTTCCGATTTTGATATGTTTGAGTGTGTTAATTATAAAGAAAGTTCATTGATATTTCAAACGAGAATTTTACGAGGACGATGTCTTTGAATAAAAACTAGGCAAGATGCCGCATTACACAATACATATCAAATAAATTTTAATTTTTTATATAAATTTTTATTAAATAATTAGATAAATTATAATATTTTAATATCCTAGATATAAATTTTGATTAACTTTAAAGATATATCTTATTTGAATAAAAATAAATTATAAATATTTAATTTTTTTATTATATTTTTTTAAGACAAACCTTTCTCTCTGCTCTTTGCTTGTCAGTGTAACTAGTGAGAACACATCAAACCTTCCCTTTTTCTAGTCTTTTTTCTCTCCTAATTTTGACATGTTTGTGCATGTTAATTGGAAAGAAAGTTCCTTGATATTTCAAGCAAGATTTTTACGAGGATGATGTCTTTAAGTGAAAACTAGGCAAGATGTTGCTTTGCACAATATATATCAGATAAATTTTAATTTTATATATAATATTTTATTGAATAATAAGATAAATTATAATATTTTAATATCATAAATATAGATTTTGATTGACTTTAAAAATGTATCTTATTTGAATGAAAAAATAAATTATAAACATTTAATTTTTTATTATACTTTTTTCAAGACAAACATTTTTCTTTGTTTGACGTTTAACTAGTGGGAACAAATCAAACCTTTCTTTTTCTTGTCTTTTTTTCTCTTCTAATTTTGACATTTTTGTGCATGTTAATTGGAAAGAAAGTTCCTTGATATTTCAAGCGAGATTTTTACGAAGATGATGTCTTTGATTGAAAACTAGGCAAGATATCGCCTTGCACATCATATATTGGATAAATTTTAATTATATATATATATATAATTTTATTTAATGAATGAGAGATAAATTGTAATATTTTAATATCTTAGAGATAGATTTTGATTGATTTTAAAGATATATCTTATTTAAATAAAAAAATAAATTATAAATATTTAATTTTTTATTATATTTTTTTCAAGACAATTAAATAGTCTCTTGTTAATAAGAAATTAAAAGTTGAAATTACTTGAATTTGAACCCGTAATATTTTACATTTAAAAAATTGAGATTAACAAAATTTAAACCTATGACCCCTTTACGGGAAGTATTTTTATTATTATTTTAAGATCTTTTTTATATTTTGATTGATTAATCTTCGTACATTTAATCTTGTAAAAATATTGAATTCTCTTTCGTTAATAAGATTAGATAGAAGCTCTGTTTGAGTTTTCTTACGTTCACATGCATGGCGTCCACCACCCCCTAGAATCCATCCCCTCATCCAAACTTATCGACATCGTTGACCAATAAATTACCAAATGGCTCCTTGGTTTTAATTTTATTGAACCTGTCCATGGCCGGTATATATTCTTCATGGCCCATGACAACTTTTTAAGGTCTGGGTCAATGCGACGTCTCATGCATTTACGAATATTCATTATTGATCATAGAATTGTCTACCTTCATGATGTTGACATTGACACGATTAGTTAGATATTGTTAAATATTAATTACCCAGTTTATTTTGAGCTTATATTTGGCAATGTTTAATGTATCAAAAGAGGGTTTTAAAAGTTGGGAAGATGGAAAGGGGTTTAAAAGTTAGAATTTTTTTTCTCAATGGTATATGCACAAAGTCCGCCACAAAGAGACAACTATTAGGTCAGGAAAATACTTTACTGTCATGACGGACGATAACCATCAACTCGCCTAATTGAATATTGCTAAAGCCTAAAGCATAGTTAAAAAGGCCAACGAGGTTGTCAAAACTCAAAATTCTCAAGAAATGAAGGCGCAGGTTTATTTCCGATGGGACATAGACGGATGCTATCTATTGTTTCTTTGGGAGTAAATAGCTATTATTTACAATCCATTCTCATTTTAACTTGTTAGCAACAGTATGGAAATTATATACAATGGCTCCATGCTCAACACTAATCAAGATGAAAATTAATTCTGAAGATACTACAAATTACTCAAACCTGCAGCTCAGCTGTGGAACTATGCATCCTTCTTGCTCACATCCTCTGGCAGCTTTACACCCATAGCACCAAGCAAATTAGAAGCAGGTCCAGGAAGACCTTGTTGGGAAGAAAATGAATCGA
>JAURVB010014277.1:0-40662 GCA_033002965.1 Piper betle | reverse complement strand
AGACCTACACGTTTAGCAGCATGATATGTTACGCGCACTGTCGTCAAAGAATATCTGAATGCCACACAAAAAAGAGAATTATGAAGAAGATACTACATTTTCCCGGAGTTTAACCTATCTTCATGTAATTGACCGGTAATGTAGGAAAAGCCAACACAAACTTATATTGACATCTTACAGTTCTGCGAGGATCAATGCCAGTGCCATTCTCAGAGCATATTCAAAGGCAGACTCAGATGGCTTGCAACGAACTGGGGTCTTGGGTAGATCATCCAAGCTAACATTTGAGTCTACTGAAATACTCTAGAATGTCAAATTTACCAGCCTCATCATCTGGGGAAAATTCTCTATCCGGACATTCATCCGAATCTTGTTGGTTGTTTAGAGTCTCAAAACATATTATGCCTTCAAAACAATCCTCCAATCCAAGTCTACCAAGTGCTCTAGCAGCATGGACCTTGTCGGCATTTGTAAATATCTGGGTTCAAGAGACAACGAACTGTTAGCAATGACCCTTCTACAGAACAAGCCAATAATATTATGGACTGTGGATTTTGACAAAAGCAACTCACAACTTTCTGATAAGGTAGACTTAATAGGAGATTTCTCAGCACAGGGTCAGGCCTCAAGTTCTCATAGGGGAGCCTCCCATGGACATTGCTGTTGCATGAAAAAAGAAGGAAATTTACACTTTTATATTCATCTTTTTTTTAGCAGAAAATATGGCAAGGAAATGTGAAAGAATTGAACCTGTGATAATCATCATAATCAAATTCATAGCCTATGGCCTGTCCAAAAAGGAAGATAAAATTGAAAAAAAATTAAGAACGAGCAAAAAACAAAATTGACAATACCACAAAAGAAAGGAAAGGCTGGGACATAGAACTCACCCTCAAGCCTGCCATTGTTGTCCCATAATTTCGATACAGGACATTGCCCAAATCTGAAATCTTATCCTTCTCTATTCCAAGTTTTTCAACCATGTAACCTATAGAAGCATTCAAGAAACAACAATATCAGCGATCAAACAAGTTCACTTTTTCAAAAGGTAAAAAAGAAACTCATTTTACCTTCGATGTTTTTACGGCATTCAGTTGCTAGGCCAGAACTCAAAGGATAGAGAGTATCATCAAGATCTAAAATTGTTAAAGAAAATGATACACAAACAGTGAGTATATATAAACTAGTCATCTAACTTTGCGGTAAAATTCATAAGATTGACACTTACCAAAGAGCAAGCAATCAAACATTGGCCCACTCAGTCTGAAGGAATTGATCACTGTATTCCATGTTATTAATGAAGCTGATCAAAAGTAGAAACAACCGATGTTACCTGTTTCATAAAACATGATCATTACATTAGAGAGTTAAAATGTTACAAGTAAGAAAAATTTCCCTATCAAAATTAAATTATTTAGTCTCCTAGTAAGAGTGTCTACCATTAAAATGGTGATCGATTGCGATAAAAAAAAATCAATCAAAGCTAAATTAAGAACAATCCTAAATTTCATGATCATGGTAACAGAGGATTAAACCAGGTTGATAAAACTTTGACCGAGTTTACCGCAGCAAATTTTCACATCCACATACAATCAAGCAGAAAAAAAAACCATATAACGCCAACCTCTATATGCTTTCGAACATCTGATCTTGCATATCAAAATAAAAACATAAAAAAACCATAATTATCCAGAATATACAACAACCGGACAGAGAAGATGCCATACATGAAACAAGCACAGACTCAAACCTTCAAAGCCCACAAGTTTTTTGGACAAATCCAACATGAACGACAAATGCAGCACTCACCCACACAAGAAAAGAAATGGGCGCGATCATGAAAGACAAAAAACGAAGCAGAGCAATCAAACTCGGTGACAAGAACAGAGAAACCAAAGAAAATGAATACTTTTGAGCAGTAATATGGAGCCAAATGAGGCAAGAAAAACATCAGACGTACTGGAAAACGAGCCTGGGATCAGAAACCAGGAGAAGGAAATGCAGGAAGTGGGGGGTTTGGGAAGGATGGGAGGATCTCAGTGTGTGAAGAGCAGGGGAAGGTTACAGGGGGTGGGAGGAGTTTGGAAAAGGTGGTGGAGGGGAGTTTAAATAGAGGAAAACAGAGGACTAATTAATGGCTAATTATGTCATGCCTGTAAGTTTAGAATAGTTAATTATTAGCTAGACGGCTCAGATATTTTTCTTGATTAGCGCTAATCTAATTCATGGTAATTTTTTTAGCAGCCCTGTTTAGAAATTTCCCTCATTTTAATGACTTTTTTGTGTAATAGCTTCCAAATTAGGTTGCAGTGTTGAAAAATCAGCTTCTAAATAAGATAAAGTTGACTAAGAATCAATTAAAGCTTTCGATTGCGCTTAATTAAGACCTCAAAAAATTATCAATTTCAAATATGTGGAGAACAAACAAGTGTTTTAGAGTCCAAAATATGGTTTTGGAAACCAAGAAGAGAATCGGTTCTTGGGTAATAATGAAAGATAAAAAGGGCCTTACTGAGGCATTTGAGGAATATTTAAAAATTAAAACTTAATAAGAAATAGATATTGGTTAATTAAGGAAATAAGATATGATAATCAGGGTAATTAGGGAGAGGAAGAAGGGAGGAAATGAGGGGACACTTGTCATATGACCATTAGTTGTTTCTAGAAAGTCTTTTTCTTTCTCGTGGAAAACCTTTTTCGTCACGTTTGTTCTTTGTGTTGGAGGCGGATGCCAGGTGGCAGTAATTGAGCGTAGCCACGAATTCAATTTGAATATTCTTATAATTTTAATGTATATTATACATCTGTTTTTATGACTAACTAAGGTTCGACTTTAATACACAATATAGTATAATGTATGATGATCATTTAATTTTAAATAATTATAGTTTAGTGCGGGGAGAAAAGTAGTTGAGAGAATGCCCTTGTGTGAGTTTTAACAATGCCTAAACGTTGGTTTCTCTCATGTGAACGTCACCCACTGCTCACTTCTTTATAAATAAAAATTAAACGTTTACCACAAGGCACCATTAAATTAATTTACATATAAACTATTAGATCATGTTCATTTTATCATTTTTAACACACTGTATAATTTGAATATTATGACTGACCGCATTTTCTTCTCTCTTACTTCCTAGTTTTGTCATACTTTCCGATGCGTTATGCCGCCCATCTAGACTCAAATCGTTTTACCAAGTTCTTGTTATAGTTACGTTATAAATTATAAAGTAGAAAGTAATACATTATGCCTAGAGGTACTAATTGAGCGAGCGAGCTCAATTTGTGTTCAAACTCGAGCTTGAATAGTTCGAAACTCAACTTAAAATCAAACGAGTTTTAAATATACATGCTCAAGTTCGACTCAAATATCTTTTATGTGTTTAAGCACGACTCGAGCTCGAATATACTAAACTGTTTAATATTCCTTAACTCGAACCCAACTCGTTCGTGAGCTCGAAACCGGCTCGATTAAAAGTCAAAAGTACTTCTCTTAAGAAAAATGCAATCGATTGAACTCATAACTTTGAGGTCATCAATTTAAATACTTACCATCTCAACTGTCTCACTTCTTTATTATTATATTGTATATATATATAATATAATATAAAATTTATATTATTATATTATTTTATCAAGTCGAGTTATGAGTCGAATTCGAGTTATAACCGAGTCAAGTCAAGTCGAACAAAACCTTGCTCAAGCTCGGCTCGTAAGATTTGAGTTCGAGTCGAGTTCGAGTTCGAGTATTTAAATATCTAGTTTCGAGTCGAGTCGAGTCAAGCCAAATAGAATGCTAAATGCTCACGAGCTGGTTCGCTCAATTAACAACCCTAATTATGCTGGCCAGAATGCAAATCTTCCTACCTCGGCCATGGACAATTTTGAGGGTTGGCCATCAACACTTCGATGCCCAGAAGAACATGCACTATTTTGTGCAAGGTTCCCATAAAACGGCTGTTAAACAAGCTGCTACAGGAATTCTAGCCAGCGCTCTTGCCTTGAAACATATAATAAACACTTTTGAGCGGTGAGATTGACAAGTCTAACCACTTTGATTTAAAACAACTCGCGCCCATAATTGGTAGCTGTGTACACCGGCTATCGATTAATAATCGAGACCTTCTCTATATCTAAAATGTTTTGGTTAAGAGATCCTATAATAATTGTATCTACCAAGATTGGCTGATGAGGATTGCTTCTCAGCTCTGATCCCAATAATTGAGTTAGAGCTACATGTATACAAAAAGTGTAGGCTGGATAAGCATGAATTGGACTATGCATTTCGTCACGTCTTTGATCTTGACTACACGGCAAGAACCTAATAATATTAGCAAACCCAAGAACAATGTCAAGGAAAAATGACGGCCAAACATGAGATATTCACCATTGTGTGGTTCGCTTCAACTTTGCATGGCTGATTGCCTTCTGCCAACTGGTCTTTTCTATGAACTGAAAAAGCTAAAATCTGCGAAGTCCACATGATTGGCCTTATTGGCTTCTTCCTCTTCTATACTCTTCTTCAATTCATGATCAAAAAAGAAGAAGAAAACTTGTATCTTTACCTTGGTTATATAACACTGCACACCCAATTCCATTTTGGGTAGTCAAGTGTGTTTTGATCATGACCCAAGCTTGGGATGTGTTGAACACTAGGGTTTCTTCTATGGTAATGTGTTTATCTGCTTAAAATTGTCTTGTAGACTGGAATTGAGACTACTCCGTCGACCAAAGGTTGGCTAAATGTGTTGTGCATTGTGAGGATCAATCGCCGATGCAGACAAACACAAGCATCAAAAACAGCAAGTGGGTAAGCAAGCGTCCATCTAGGAACGAGGATGTATAGATAGAAAAGGACTTGATCATATGTTAGTCTAATAGTTTGTCTTTGTCATTAACCTTCCATCATAAATAAGTGGTTGACAGCCAACCTCATTTAGGGGAGGGGGGAATGAGACAAAAGACCATCTATTGCTATTGCACCATCAGTAGGCAAATTATTGGAGGACAAGTTACTTATTTGGGAGAATAAGAAATAGAAAAAACAAACAAGACCAAATGAATAGCTGGAAAGGGTGGTCTTCCACCCCTTTTGGATCCATTGGGAATGGAGATTAAGGGGTCTGCTATATTGACAGATCTGAATTCTTCCCCCCATCTTTGTCACAATTATTTGGGTTGGTGGTGGGCAGGGAAGAACAGTTGATTACAACCCATCAATGAACTCTTTTGTTTTCGTCAGCCGATTACTTACCCACATCACAGAAAACAAATGTTAAGTTACAAATATCCTACATTTGTGATAAACATGAATATTAGTATGTTCTACAGAGGTTGATTGTAAGCTTGCATGAGGTGGCTAAGGTCGCTCACCTTTACATTACAGTGTCAATAATCACAAGGCACGAGTGATCATTTAGTAGATGCTTGTACGAGACCATGAGATGAGTCATGACCAGGTAGTATATTAATGCGTTTGGTACATGAACACTAATGTTGGAACGCAACATTGTCTACTTTGCTTGATGTGTGGATTTGTATGTTATAGACGCAAGCAATCATTATCTAACCAGTTAGCTCCACTTCGGAAGCTGCTTAATGAAAGGGAGCAAATACTTTTATAAGAGTGCTCTGCGTTGGCCTTCCATCAATGTCAAAAAGATAACTCTTTTTCTGCTCCAATGCCCCCGATGAACTGCTTTACTTTTTTCTTGTTGAATCAACGAGAGAGGTTGTGAGATGGGGCAGAACACCATCCACAGGTTTGTTTGGAGAAGTTTGGCACTTTATAATATCATAGCTTTAAAAATCTTGCCCTTTGGAGAGCGTGGCGAGTTGACCAATATAAAATATAATGAATTGTTCACAAATTTTCAATATTGCGTGTTATAGCATAATTGATGGTTAATCAGTGCAAATTAATACATGTGTAAGTCAAGTTAGATCGAGCTCGACTCAAACTTGAAATAATTGATGAGCCTTTAATTTATCGATCAACCACGAAAAAATACATTTAGTCGTGAATTGCATCTCAAATTTGAATCACACGTTTTTTTACTGCTTTAATTAAAAAATGAAGACTTTGACGGCATAATTTTGAGGGGAATTACAAATTCTAAACATGCCACACCAAGTAATTAATGTAGTGAGACTCCATCAATAAATATTTGTTCACCATTACAAAAAGTCTAATACTGATTAGAACCTACGCGATTTGGTTAGGTTCACTTATTAAATGCTCGTTAAGCCTCTAATTAACGTCTACAATATTTATACAACGGACCATGCATGGCGTTGTCATTGGTCAAATTGATAAGACTTCCAACGTCTGAATGAATCATTTTTTAATCTATTGTGTATTTAAAATCAACTGCCGATGTGACTAGAGATCTCAACTTACAGTTAATTGAAGCTTTCCTTGTCATATTAATAATAACATATATTGACAAGGTGAGAAATGGCGATTGGCCGGTGGAACACTGCCCAACAGAGACTTTGAATTAGAAAAATTAGAATAAATAGGAGCTTGTTAGCATGTAGATGTTCATATTACTTGCCTTTGTAATTATTAATTATTCATCTAATGACGTCCTGGGCAAAGGTAAAAAGAGTCACAATTATTGGAGGCAAAAGGCCGCGATTAAAGCAATGTTTTCATGGACTATAAATAAAGGGTGGTAAAAGCTAAAATACCCACCGGCCACCACATTGATGTATGGTATAATGAAAAACTAAATATAGTGCCCCACCGACCCCCAAACAAGTGGCATGGGCAAGGGTGTAAACAAGTAAAATTGGTTTGCAAATATTTTACATTCAGCTTTGTTTGGTTTGAACTCGTGTTTATTAATTTTATGCTTAAAAAAGTACTCGGTTTGAAATGAATAACTCGTTGAACAATAAACCGAGTTTAAACTAAGGAGTGTTCGGCTTTGTTTGCCTTAAAACTCGAGCTCAATATATTCAAACTCGAAAAATATTAGGATCGAGTCAGCTCGTCAATACTATTGAGGTCCCATTGAACTTATATAATGTTGGAAAGAAAATTTTGATCCTATATAAGTCGAGCACAAATCAAACACAAACATTCACTTGACTTGAAAACAGAGCAAATCAAATTCGAGCCAAACCTAAATACCCTGAATTTTAGACGAGCTGCTCGACGCATATAAATTAAAGGCTCATTGAGTACTTAAACAAGCTCAAACATACTTGTCAAAAATCATATCGAATTCAAAAATATCCTTACTCTGGCTCGGCTCGGCTCGGCTCGTTTACACCCTTAGGCATGGGATGTAAAACCCGTGATTCGAGTCAGGGTTTTACGTTACCGAACCAGTCGGTTCGATCGTTGGTTCGAGTCGAGTCGGTTTCATGAATCGCGTGCTGAGTCGAGACCAGCCGTGAGTTATGAGCGATGAGAGTCAGGTGTACCTGAATATATGATGATAACGTCGAGAAGATGGTGAGATACGAGTTATCTGAATATATGAAAGTATGCAGTATTTTTTTCTTTTTATATGTTTGATCGTAGAAATAGTTTTAGGGCCGAATGACGAATTAGGACGCGTTGGATTATATTCGGGTGGGTTATTAGTTATAGAGCATGTCATTTGGATGTTGTTGTGTTTGTTTTATTTTATGTGATTTTTCCATATTTTTCTAGATTTTTTTAGAATTTATTACGAACTAGTTATTATTTTGACTCGAGTAGGAATCGAGTCAATACTTATTTACGAAAATGCCATCGCACGCACTTCTTCTTCCTCCCGACCTTTTCTCCCCCACATCCAAAACCCTAGCCGCCGCCGCCGCCCCTGTTCGCGCGCTGCCGCCGCCACGGCCGACGCCGCCTGGCCGCCGATCAACGCCGCCCCGCCCCGCCGTGTCGTCGCCGTGCCGCCCCGACCAACCCCGGCCACCGTCGCGCCGCCACGACGCCGGAATCGCCCCACAAGCCGCGACGCTCCGCCCACTGATTTCGCCGCCGTCCGGGCCGCGCCGCCGCCGCTGTGACCCCGACGACCACCCCCTCGACGTCGCCGACGTTTCCCCCATCGTCCCGACCACCGTCGAGGCCGGCCGGAGCCTCGATCGGAGAACGCCGCCACCGCCGCCCATTTTCGACGCCGCCGTCGACGGCCATCGCCGCCTCGGCTACCCTGTTTGACACCACCATTGGACCGAGCTCGTCGAGCTGGTGCCGATAGACCCCCTGATTGCCCCGTCCCAAATCATCGCCGGAAAACCGTCGGAATCCGCCGGAAAACCGCCGACACTCGCCGGAAAACCGCCGGAACCGCCGGAAATTGGATTTGTGGGAAATTCGCCGGATCATCCGCCGAACGCACCCGGTCCAATCTGATCGGACTTCGGACGCCGCTAGGTGCCGAATTCGAGTTTCGAGCCACGAAACGGAAACCCTAGCCGTCGCCGATTTTCGACGACGCGAGGTATAATTTATTTTAATTTAATTATTTGAAAGTTTTGATTATTAGAATTGCATGCTAGGATTGGTGAATTGTGTGTTATAATAATATATATAAATGTAGATTTGATTAAGGATAAAAATATGAAATTTGTTTGATTGTGTGGTGTTAAAAATAGAAGTTATGAAACTAATTAGGGTTATTAAGTAATAATCATGATCTAATCAAACTAGCTTAAGTAGACTCGCTAGAATTGATATAGGTTGATGTGTGTTGATTGACGTGTGATTGTGTTGATTGTGTGTGTATGCTATAGGATATGTGATTCATCATGCGGGCGTTAGTTTTTAGCTTGATTGTGTAGGTACGGTGTAGGAGCTCGCCGCCTAGGCGCGTGGACCCGTTTGGAGCTTCTACCAGGTCCGTTTAGGACTCGTTCTCTGATTTACGCTACTCTCTTGTGTATTTGATTTATTATGTGCAGGACGAGTTAAGTGGCGTTTTATCGAATCCCACTTAACTCGGGCCATTTAGCCAACGATTTTCCGGATTAATAACCCTCGAGGATGAGATCCCTCGAGTTTGTTTTCGAACTTCAGATCCAGCTCACGTTGCCTTCGGGCCTATTGTATAAATCCCAACCCAGACCTATATATATGTATAGTTTTCGTGTTTTTGTGAGAGACTGAATGAGGGAAATCCGACTACCGTGCTACGCGAGCGGGCACGTGTGTGTCGACAGTGGGCTCTGGAATGGTGTGCGGGCCGTTTCATTCCCGAGGGATCCTGACAACTCCACCTTTGAGTTCCTCAAACCCGGAGAAGTGTGGAGGTTCACGGGTACTGCATTGCAGCGCATGTCTAGACTTGTGGTTTCAAAGGGTACTGAAGGCGACTGCCTGAGAGTACTCGGCCTTCGTGCTCAAGGCCAGGAGTAATATGGAAGGTGCAGAGGGCGGAAAGGAACGAGATTTGACGCGAGAAGCAATAGAGAAATGGCCGAGGCATGAGAATGTGAAAGATAGGGGGACGCTGTCGACCCGAGGGCGACGGCTCCCGTATGTGCCCTGATGAGAGTTCTTGAGGAAGTATATGGTTTTCATTCAACAGGAGAGTTTGCTCTCCTGTGCCAGTTTGATATTAGTTATTTTCCGGGCCGGTAACACTCGTTACTGACGGTTTTTCTATATATATGTAGGTGAGAAATGCGAAGCGATGAAAGCTGTCGGGACTGCGGAGGAGCAGCACGGAACCGCGCACACATGTACCTGCCGCGTGTAACGTATAATGATGGTGTGTTATTGTTATGTAAACGATAATTTTGATGTGTTTGCTTGAGTGAATTACTTGTTATGAAACGAACTGATAAATATGAATGAGTAGGGAGCCTTGGAGTACAGACTCGGCTCAGGTAAAAATGAATGAGATAATGGTTGAATGTCAGGGTAGATTATTATGTGTTACTGTATTTTTATAAAATAGTATATATTTTCTTTTGGTTTTTTCATTTATTATTTTGTCTTGTCTTTGCTTGTACATCATAGCATGCATGTAGGACTACGTTAGAACCCACACATCCCATCCATGCATTTCATGTTTGCATCTCCATCTTGAGACACCGAGGGCAGATCCGGGTCGGCTTAACCGAACCCAGTAGATTAGCGAACGGTTCGGTCGCCGGTGACATTTCCGGGTCGGTTCACGGGTGAGCCGAAACGGGGTGTTACATGGGATCTAAAAAAACTTCAATCTAACTAATCCCTCGTAGTAATAATGTAAGTAGTGCCCTACCACAAGCCTTCTTTTGATCCCCTTCTTGGTAAGAAGTTATTAATTAAGATGAAAATAGATTAGTACCACTTTCTCACTCACACTCAAAGGAGGAAGCACATATCCAATGGGCTGGAAAGTAGAACGTTGAAGCTCATTAAGTAAGTTAAACTCATACAAGTACTAGGCAAGGATAACAAAATGTTATCCATAATGATATATTACGATGTAATAGCTATATGTTATCCATAATGATATATTACGATGTAATAGCTATATGGACATATTTCTAAATAATGGACAAGCCTAGGTCGTAGAATGTGCTTTTTATTTCAAAATAAAATGTTAGCAAAAATTAAGATTAGGTCGACTGGAGACGTTCTGTTGAAGGAGACATCCCTTAGGGAGGGTCCCCATACTTGTGTTGGTTCCTTTGAAATTCAATACTGATGAAAAGAAAAACTGCAATTATTAATCTGCTACCTATTTTGTGTTATGTGCAGCTGAGCTAGGGCGAATATTATTCGGTCAGACCGAACTTTCAAATTGATCTTTGTTTCCTCTAATTTTGGTTTGAGACTATTATTATCTATATGTATCCTATTAGCATTCCATAAAGTTTGATGACACTTTCAGAATTCAAAGAGTTAATAGGTGCTGTTACTCGAGTTTAATGACACTTTACGCTGATAGACTTTCTAACAAATAAAGATGATAAAATCTTACAACTGATTAATTTTTTTAATTCATGTAGAAGGTGCTATAGCCCTTCGGCCGGTTAGAATTGATCATGTTTCTCAAATAGTAGTAGGGATGAAATTGGGCTGTTGAAGCAACGAGTTTATATCAAATGGGCTTTACGATAAAACCTCAAAGCCCATAATGCCATTATCCACAACTCCATCCGCCAAGAACGAGTCTCCAACCAAGCAATGGCCGGCGCGCCCCCGGCGACGACGGCCCCGGTGGTCGCCTTCACCACGCCGCCGCCCTACGCTCCTCGCCTCGCCCGCCTCCTTCTCAGCCGCGGCTGGTCTCCCCTCCCTTGCCCCTCCGTCCTCGTCGCCCCCACCCCCCGCACCGCCGCCGCCCTCCGCCCCTACCTCCGACGCACCGCCGCCGGCGAGCCCCTCCTGCCTTCCTTCTCCGCCCTCGCCTTCACCTCCCGGAACGGCATCTCCGCCGTCTCCGACGTTCTCCGGGCCGAGCCGGGTCCGCCTCCCCTCTCCCCGGCGGCCGACGCGGAGCGGTTCGTCGTCGCCGCCCTCGGCAACGACGCGGAGCTTCTGACGCCGGAGTTCCTCTCCGATCTCTGCTCTCAACGCGGCCGAGTCCGTGTCCTCGTCCCTCCGGAAGCGACGCCGGCGGGGATCGTGGAGTCTCTTGGCCCCGGCGGCAGCCGCGAGTCCTCTGCCCGGTCCCGCTCGTCGTCGGCCTGGAAGAGCCGCCGGTGGTGCCGGAGTTTCTCGCCGCCCTGGCCGCCGGCGGGTGGGCGCCGGTGAGGGTCCCGGCGTACGAGACGAAATGGGCGGGGCCCGGGTGCGCGGCGGCGCTGCTGCGGGCGGGAGGCGTGGATGCGATCGTGTTCACGAGCACGGCGGAGGTGGAGGGGCTGGTGAAGGGGTTGGAGGGGATGGGGTTGGGGTGGGGGGAGGTGAGAAGACGGTGGCCAGGGATTGTGGTGGCTGCGCATGGGCCGGTGACGGCGTCGGGGGCGGCGGCGGCGGCGGGGGTAGAGGTTGAGGTGGTGGGGGAGAGGTTTGGGAGCTTCGAAGGCGTGGTTGAAGCTCTTGCGAAGAGGTTTGGGTGCATAGAGGAGCTTTGACTTTTGGACGATTGATTAGTAGCTGTCAACCCCAGCCGGGGATATGTTTTAACTCTTTTTGTGGTATATTTTTAATCTATTATTCTCTTATTTTTTATTATTATTATTTTCTTTTAGTATTATTATAAAATACTTAAAACTGTATCAAAACATTATAAAAACATAGTTAAAAAAATAAAAGCCAAAAGAAGAAACTTGTTAATCATATATATGAAGTTGCAATGAACATTCCAAAAAGCAAGTTTTCCATATTTATGAAGCAAGAATTAATAAGAAAATATTACATAAAACTTTCCCATAGAAAATCTGCAATTGGATAAATATAAAGGTGTGCAAAATAGCATATTACCTTTATAAGGAAATATATTATTTTAATACTTGATTTTTAAATTATAAATAAATATTTTTCATAGACAAAATAAGTATCACAGGAGATTGTTATTATAATTAGAATAATAGTGTTAAATGCTTAGGATACTATACTATCTTCAAAAGAATAACTACATTTTTTTTCTAATTTGTAAATCAAGAATTAACAAACTCTAAAATTAAAAAGACAACGTGCAAGTACATAAATTTTTTATATTAGATAAATAATTAATTAATACCTTCATTTATTACTAATTTGCTTCGGTAATCAATTTAGTTTGTCGCCGTATGCGTATATATATATGTATTATTATTATTATTATTATTATTTCTTATACATACATATTTTTCATGGTTGGGGGATTAAAATGACCCGGCACATAACGCTGATGTTGTAATTTATAAATTGGCTTCTTTCATGGTTACGTATGGTGCACTTGTAAAAGTAGATAATAACGAGGCTTTATTTAAGACCCATGTAAACTTAGTAGTTATATTTACATCCGTATTATTTTTAGACTTTACTTATAATAAGGTATAATCTAATTATTATTATTTTTTAAAAAAGTTATGTTATTAAACATTTTCTTTTATATTACTAAGTAATAGGATATTGTGTACCATAGTTTACTGGTTTATTATTAACTACGTGCATATACCTACAAATTATCGGCACCATGAGGCGGGTAGTTTGTTCTCGCGTCATGTATAATTTTATGGACAGTTATATTTTATCCTTTTGTAATAATTTCTATCAATTTTTTCATACAAATTATATAAATATATTTTTATTTAACTTACTTAATTAATCTTTTATAAGTTAAGGGTACGAGAGGCATTGCCATGACAGGACTTCTTTATAGAGTATTTTAAATTACCAAAGAGTAAATTTTTTCTTTTTCTTTTCCCTTTATGCGCAATGTCTAATGCCTATTGCAACATGGTTTAAAATTTTATTTTGTTTTTTAATATAATCTTAATATATTTAAGGTTGTTTAAACAACTTTGGCCTAAACTTTAAAAAATATGTTATCATTAGAGTAAAATTACTTACACCTCTTGCTTTTGTATAAAGTATTAATTAATAATTTTAAAAAATGATAACTCAGTCCCAAATTTAACACTATATATAATTTTTTTATTTTATTGACGTGGCATTATGACGTAGTCTTAATTGTCCACGTCATATTTATATTAGCGTGCTGATATGGCTAACTAGGCCACATCGTTAAGGAGAGAAATAATATTCCAGTTGAGCCTTAATCCTCTCCCATATTTCTCATCCTCTTAATTTGGACCTAGCAAACGAGCCAAATCTTCTTTTGTCACACATTCATCCGACGGTATCACCATTGGTAAAGTTTTGTCTTCACTGCTATCCCCACCTACGGCTCTGTCTAGGTAATTACTTTCTCTCTTTTTGTATTATGTGTTAATCTTTAAATTATTTACTTTCTTTCTTCCTCGGGATTATCTGTAAATTATTTTCACAATATCTGAATTTTTCATGTAATTTGTTTAAATTAGTTTTGAGTTTTTTATTCTTTTGTGTTCTTTTTTGTTATTATTAATGTTTAGTTGTCAATATACTAATGTAATATTTTCCAATTATATAGACAGATATAGTTTCACATGGTGTGCCATTCTTGATAATTTCAAGCTCATTATTTTTTTGTGAATCGATTTTTATTTGCAATGAGCCATTTTGATAGATTCAAGCTCATTGATATACTCGTCAATTTTTGGGGATAGATTTTTATTTGTAATCAGCCATTCTTGATAATTTCAAAGCATTGATTGGTACTATTATCAAACGGTTAAAAGGCCATATTATATATCCCAATTGAAATTTTAATATGTGAAAGCAATGCTCATGTAATAGAAAATAAAAGATAATGTTATAAAATAACTAGAGTGTACATGATGACATGGTTGCAAAAATCGGAATCGGAATCGAATTGAAATCGATTTTCGAGGAGTCGAAATCGGAATTAGAATCGGCCTAAATCGGACTAGAAACAGTTTAGTTGAATCGTTCTGAACCGGTCGTATATAATAATTTAACAACTCATAACATAAATATATAAAAAATAAATATTGATGTTATTTTGATATTATTGTGTGTATTATATTTTATAATATTTTATAATATTTTTTGAATTATTTAGAGTTAGTTATTATTTTTTATTCAAGTCAAACATGAGTCAAGTTTTAATTACATGAATGCCACCACAGGTATTGCTTTCCCCCTTCGCCTGTCCTCTCCCGCATCCGCCCACCTTTCCTGTTGCCGCCGTCGCCGCTGCGCCCCGCCTCCCCCAGCCAGCCTCGCCCTGCCCCCCGCCGCACCCCGCCTCCCCCAGCCCAGCCCGCCCTGTCCCTCCCCGCTGCCGCCACCCGCCGAGCCCCACCCCCTTGCCCCTAGCCCCGCCCCTCCAAATCCTCCCCCTGGCCCCCACCTAGGGGTGCTAATTGAGCGAGCGAGCGAGCTGAGCTCGACATGTGTTAGAGCTCGGCTCGAATAGTTCGAAACTCGTTCGAACTCGACTCGAGATCGAACGAGTTTTGGACATACATACTCGAGTTCGACTTGCGAAACCAGCTCGATTAAAAGTCAAAAGTACTTCACTTAAAAAAAATGAGGCCAATGTGGTTTGAACCCACAACCTTGAAGTCATCAAGGTGAATACTTACCATCTCAACTATCTTGCTTCTCTGTTATTATATTACATATATATATATATATATATAATATAATATATTATAATATAAAGACTATATTATTATATTATTTTATCGAGTCGAGTTCGAATCGAGCTACGAGTCGATTTCAAGTTATAACCGAGTCGAGTCGAGTCGAACACGACCTTGCTCAAGCTCGGCTCGTAAGATTCGAGTTCGAGTCGAGCATTTAAATGTCGAGTTTCGAGTCGAGTCAAGCCGAACCGAACGCTAAATACTCACGAGCTGGCTCGCTCAATTAGTAACCCTACCCCCACCCAGCTCCCCTGTCGCCCAGTCATTGCCGTCGCCGCTCACTGTCCCCCACCCAGCCCCAACCCGCCCCACCTCGCCGTCGCTGCTCGCTGTCTATCGCCACGTTCGGAATCAGCCGATTTGGGCCGATTCCCAAATCGGCCGATTCACGGACCAATTCAGATGAAAACCGATTCAAGTAATTTTGTGAATTGGTTTTCCTCCGATCCGAGTAGATTCGGCCTATTCCAATTTGGAATCGGCGATGTTCACAACACTGCGTGATGAGCGTAAAAAGTCTTGGGTTTTGCAAATATAATAATAATAACTAGTCCCATTACTTAAGGATTAATAAACCTTATAATAAAAAAATTACAATTTAATTTATTTTTATTAATAAAAAATAAACAATAATAAAATGGTGGATCCTAATTAGTAGGAAATTATCATTATTGCAAATAAGAAATACAAAAATTTATTATTTTTGGATATATATGGATTGTTTAAGATTTTTGGATAAATATAAAACGCCTAAATCATACTGAAGACAAAATTTTCTTTTTTTGAATATGTTTGATATATTTGGATCATTTTGAGTAAATATGTGGTCTTTTAAAATGATTTCAAGTCATAATTATATTTCAAGTTATTTTAAAAGTATAATTAATTGTTTACGTGTGGCAAATATCAACTAGGATTGCAATCATAATTATGATTTTTTAAATATTAGAAAATTTTGATTCTAATTTCAACTTAATTTTTTGTGAATGAATTTCTTATTTTTGGATTGTGCATTATGCATAATCCTAGGTACATTTGCTATTTTTAAAATGTTTTTGAAAGTAGATTTTTACTTGAATTGTTTCTATATTGGAACTTAATTTTCGTAAATATTCAAAATTTAAATTGAATTTCCTTGATGAATGTTTTTCTTATTATTGGATATTTGACTATGCATTATATCTTGTGTGTTGTGCTTTTAAAATAATTTAAAAACAAATTTTATTTCAATTTTTAAATTGGAAATTAATTATCCATTATATTTTAATTTAAATGTTGATTGAAAATTTCAATTGCTTTTTTGAAAATTATAAAATTTTGGTTCTATTTTTAAATTGAACTTCAAAATAAATTTTATAAAAAAATTTCTATCTTTGTATCACAATGTAAAGAAGTATGGATAATCTTGGATACATAGTACTTTTTAAATGCTTTTAAACCTATTTTTTATTTTAAATAATTTTTATTTTTAATTTAATTTCAAATGTGTTTCAATTTCATGTTGATTGCACATATCAAATAAAAAATTTCATATATTAGACAATTTTTATTTTAAGTTGCTTTCTAAAATATTTTTTAAAAAAATAGATGTCAACTTCGTATTGGGTTTATAATTTGATATGAAATTTGTAAATTAAAACGTGATATTTAAATTGGTAAACCTATAACCTAACGCTAGTTCTGTTATCGTTTCATGTAGTTCATTATCTTGTTAAAACGGTAATGAAGTCGATACCATTTCTGAATCTAGGATAGGTCATGTTATTTACATTTCTGCAACTTCTGCAACACTGTTGATTATTGCTTCTCGTGCGCTGCAGGGTGCTTCCACGTCTAATGTTTCAAATGACATGGATGTGGAGTTTGCGCCTGTTGTTGTGGACATAAACCTTGTGAAGAGTCTTCTCGATTCATTTTCTTCCCAACAAGGTCTTCCTGGACCTGCTTCTAATTTGCTTGGTGCTATGGGTGTAAAGCTGCCAGAGGATGTGAGCAAGAAGGATGCATAGTTCCACAGCTAAGCTGCAGGTTTGAGTAATTTGTAGTATCTTCAGAATTAATTTTCATCTTGATTAGTGTTGAGCATGGAGCCATTGTATATAATTTCCATACTGTTGCTAACAAGTTAAAATGAGAATGGATTGTAAATAATAGCTATTTACTCCCAAAGAAACAATAGATAGCATCCGGCTATGTCCCATCGGAAATAAACCTGCGCCTTCATTTCTTGAGAAGTTTTGAGTTTTGACAACCTCGTTGGCCTTTTTAACTATGCTTTAGGCTTTAGCAATATTCAATTAGGCGAGTTGATGGTTATCGTCCGTCATGACAGTAAAGTATTTTCCTGACCTAATAGTTGTCTCTTGGTGGCGGACTTTGTGCATATACCATTGAGAAAAAAAATTCTAACTTTTAAACCCCTTTCCATCTTCCCAACTTTTAAAACCCTCTTGTGATACATTAAACATTGCCAAATATAAGCTCAAAATAAACTAGGTAATTAATATTTAACAATATCTAACTAATCGTGTCAATGTCAACATCATGAAGGTAGACAATTCTATGATCAATAATGAATATTCGTAAATGAATGAGACGTCGCATTGACCCAGACCTTAAAAAGTTGGCATGGGCCATGAAGAATATATACCGGCCATGGACAGGTTCAATAAAATTAAAACCAAAGAGCCATTTGGTAATTTATTGGTCAACGATGTCGATAAGTTTGGATGAGGGGATGGATTCTAGGGGGTGGTGGACGCCATGCATGTGAACGTAAGAAAACTCAAACAGAGCTTCAATCTAATCTTATTAACGAAAGAGAATTCAATATTTTTACAAGATTAAATGTACGAAGATTAATCAATCAAAATATAAAAAAGATCTTAAAATAATAATAAAAATACTTCCCGTAAAGGGGTCATAGGTTTAAATTTTGTTAATCTCAATTTTTTAAATGTAAAATATTACGGGTTCAAATTCAAGTAATTTCAACTTTTAATTTTTTATTAACAAGAGACTATTTAATTGTCTTGAAAAAAATATAATAAAAAATTAAATATTTATAATTCATTTTTTTATTTAAATAAGATATATCTTTAAAATCAATCAAAATCTATCTCTAAGATATTAAAATATTACAATTTATCTCATTATTAAATAAAATATATATATATATAATTAAAATTTATCCAATATATGATGTGCAAGGCGATATCTTGCCTAGTTTTCAATCAAAGACATCATCTTCATAAAAATCTCGCTTGAAATATCAAGGAACTTTCTTTCCAATTAACATGCACAAAAATGTCAAAATTAGAAGAGAAAAAAGACAAGAAAAAGAAAGGTTTGATTTGTTCCCACTAGTTAAACGGCAAACAAAGAAAAATATTTGTCTTGAAAAAATATAATAAAAAATTAAATATTTATAATTTATTTTTTCATTCAAATAAGATACATTTTTAAAGTCAATCAAAATCTATATTTATGATATTAAAATATTATAATTTATCTTATTATTCAATAAAATATATATATATATAATTAAAATTTATCTGATATATATTGTGCAAAGCAACATCTTGCCTAGTTTTCAATCAAAGACATCATCCTCGTAAAAATCTTGCTTGAAATATCAAGGAACTTTCTTTCCAATTAACATGCACAAACATGTCAAAATTAGGAAAGAAAAAAGACTAGAAAAAGGGAAGGTTTGATGTGTTCTCACTAGTTACACAACAAGCAGAGAGCAGAGAGAAAGGTTTGTCTTAAAAAATATAATAAAAAATTAAATATTTATAATTTATTTTTTTATTCAAATAAGATATATCTTTAAAGTCAATCAAAATTTATATCTAGGATATTAAAATATTATAATTTATCTAATTATTTAATAAAAATATATATATAAAAAATTAAAATTTATTTGATATGTATTGTGCAACGTGGCATCTTGCCTATGTTTTTAATCAAAGACATTATCCTCGTAAAATTCTCGCTTGAAATATCAAGGAACTTTCTTTACAATTAACATGCTGCAAACGTATCAAAACCGGAAGATAAAAAAGACAAGAAGAGAAAAAGGTTTGATTTGTTCCCACTAGTTGCACTTTGTTCATGAGTCCTTGCATTTTTCAGCTCGCTAGATTGGGGAGAATTTATTTATTTTTTTAATTTTTACATTGTTCATAAGTCCTTGCATTATCGCAACTTCTAATTTTTACTTTTTTGATTCATCTCTTACTGAAATTGTCGCGAATATGGTTACACTTAGGCTGCCATTTTAGATCTAGGAAAAGTCTGGCTGGTGCTTACACAGTTGTTGAATTTATTGTAGTCGTCGTCTTGCTCTAGACAACAGATGTGGACCATATTCTTCGCGTGTGATCTAATGAACACCAAAGTAACGAGTTCATGCAAATATATTAGAAGAAAAAAAGCAATAAAACAACGTGAATCTCATGTGCCCCAGTGAAATTCAATAGAAAGTGAATTTTTACTTTCCATTGACAGCGTCTGTGCGTTGCAGATGATAAAAAATAAACAAACAGTTCTAGTTTACCAACAACAAAGGCTCCACGTTACAATCTGATTGTTGGGTACGTAAAAGTGAAATATATAATTAGGATTATCATCTGCATGGTTATATGCATCATTCTCCGTTTTCAACAATTTGATAAAGCTGCTTTGATAAAGAAAGAAAATAATTTAATCAAACTGGCTATTTACTTACAAAAATGTCAAATATTCATGATCCAACAAAATCCTAACTAAAAAAACACACAAGAAGCTCCTACATATGTATTCCATAGATGAGACTTGGTAAACTAGCGATCAGAACTAATTTTTTTAATGTTTTGCTAGTTAATGAGGACAAAGGGAAGTGGAGGGACAAAAGCAAAGAAACAACTAGAGACTTCTAATTAAAAGATTAGTACTTATCGCTGACACTCGTGTCTTGTCTGATATAAAAAACAGAGCTTGCACTTTGCAAGTTATTAATTAATCTCCGAAGCTTTACAATTATATAAATGTTGCTGAGTATGCGAACATGACATAATTAGAGCCTTACCATTCTTCTTAATTCTGAAGCTCAAAATTCTTTAACACCTTTCCAACTATTCTCGCAATGGAAAGGATTTTTTTAGATAAAAATTATTCTCTCGGATATTTTCTCCCCTTACTCTTTAATTGTATATTTTTTGTCCAAAATTAATGCTCTCGTGGGATGTATATCTTAAAAACAAAAGTACTTTCTACGTTGTAAGGGGGTTGCAACATTTTTTCATTCTAAATATTTCTATAATTCTGAAATTTTTTTCCTGCATGCAAAGATCATCCTTCCATCTTTCTACATAATAATTCATTGGCAGAACAAAAAATATGGTCGATGTACTTTGTCTATATAACGACTTGGCTCAAAGTACAATTTATTGGATTTAAATTATCTCTTTAAAAATAGTTATATTAAATTAAAGATTTATAATATATTTATATTAATAAATCAAATTTTACTCTACTAAATATTAGATATTGGATTAAATCGAGAGATTTTATAATTTACCTATCTTAAAAAAAAATTTCTCAAAATTTTTATACTCAATTTTTTGCTAGCCCTGGCTCATATCTTTTTTGGCCCTTGATTGGGTATTAATCTTTGTTTGGTTTCGTATTAAATAGTGCAGAGAAAAGAAATAAAAAAAGGAAGGGAAACCTTATTCATTGGTATAATCCGATACAAAATTTTGAGGGAAGAAAAATCTTAACATCTCAATTGTGATGGTTTGGCGAGTATTTTTTATATTTTTATCGTTGTTATCCCGTGATTTCTACCTCTCCTTACCACGTAAGACTATTAAGTTAATTTACTGTGTTTTTTCACATTTATTTTATTTTAATTCTCAAATATTTTTTTCTTGTCTCAGGTATTCGTCATTGTTTCCCTCGTTAAACTTAGGGGACCGTTTTTCTTCAACACTAGGTACGTATGAATGGGGTGAGAGGTGCTCCGAAATCTCGTCACGTCAAGTCATAGGAGATTTATAACCGGCAGTAGGGTGCAGGTGATTTTTAAAATTTTTTTTATTAACCTACTCAAGAAAAATAAGAGGCTCAAACAATCAAAATTACAATAAAAATAAAATAAAAATTAAATAATTAAAATTTATATTACTATTTAATTAAATTTTATCTTTTAAATTAGATTTTTTAATGGTTATAATATATGCTATTATTTAATTGAAACTATATATATAATTAGAATTTAGATCTATATTTAATATATTATATAGATGGCACTGATATTTTGCTTGTAGTATTACTAAAACTGGATGTTTTTCAAGCACCGTGATCGGCGGGAGATAACCACAGATCCGGGGGAGTCGAGGTGGTGGAGAGGTGCTACTTAGCGCGAGCTGTGTCGAGAAAAAGAGGCAAAAGCTAAAGTGGTAAAGTGAGGGCCAGTTTAGCAGATATACAGTCAAGAATTACAACTTGGAAGTCCCTGCCTTTCACGGTCTTCGATGTTTGAGGGAAAATGCTCCCCACCGAGTCAGTGGAGTACAAGCTTGCCACGGAAGTAAGGAATAGAGCTCAATTGCGGTTTTGAGGTTTGAGGTAGATATGAGATAAGTGCCCACTAGTATGTAGTATGTTGAGAGAGAAGGCATGGCCGGCGAAGCTCTCGACTCCTTCGCCGGGGGTACAGTGCAAGGCGCTGTCGTCTTCCTGCTCGCAATGGCTTCGCCAAGAGGCGCTCATCCTCGAAGGCCTTCCTCGGGATATGGAGAAGATAAGGATGGAGTTGGAGCTGGTCGCGTCCTTCCTAGAGGGAGAGTCAGAGAGAGGTAATGCAGTACATAGAACATGGCGGTCGCAGCTCCGAGACGCTGCTCTTGCGGCGGAGGAGGTGGTGGACGAGTACGTGTACTACAATGCAAGATCTCCCAACGTTCGCGTGGTGGGTAGTCCGCAAGGCCGCCTTCTCCGTGGCCACTGTGGACGAGAAGCACCAAATTGCATCTCGTGCACAGCAAGTTTACACAAATGTTGGAAGAAATCAGCGATGCGAGCAAAGCGCTACGGCCCCGTCGGCACGCCAACAGAAACCTCTGCTAGCGGTGGAAGCAACCATCTCCAATCACAACGATCGTCGTTCCCCATCTACGGCGACAAGCCGCTCATTGGGTTCGACCGTGAACGGGAAGCGCTTGTTGGGTTGCTGGGAGATGTTGAGCGCCAGCGGGTGGTGATCAGAGTGAAGGGGATGGGAGGCTTGGGCAAGACCACGCTCGCATACAGCGCTTACCTGCTGGTGAGGGCCAAGTTCGAGTGCTCTGCTTGGATCACCGTCTCCAAATCATGCTCCATCCAAGATCTGCTTGGGAACATGATAAGGCAGATCAAGGGTAGTGCTCCGGTTGATGAGGCAATGGTAGCTCAAGAACTGAGCGACCATTTGAAGAGCAAGAAGTATATAATTGTGTTGGACAATATGTGTGACGACCATTTTGGGCATGACTTGGAATCCCTATTCCCAGACAACAACAATGGTAGCAGGATCATCATCACAACTCGCACGGAGCATGTGGCTTTCCCCTTGGGAGATAATCGCCGAGATTTTGAGCTAAAGCCCATGAGCAACCAACATGCTTGGGATCTCTTCTGCCAAGTAGCTTTTGCTGGGAAAATTTGCCCAGGAGACGTTGAGAGCTCCGCAAGGGCAATTGTTGCCAGATGTGGTGGTCTACCATTGGCAATTGTGACTACGGCGAGACTAATGGCTTCTTGCAACCAAACTGCTAACGAGTGGAGATGTGTTGAAAGCAAACTCGGGTGGTACCTTAACAGCCAAAGATGCGAAGAGGTCAAAAAGGTTCTCTTGTTGAGCTTCGACGAATTGCCATACCACCTCAAACATTGCTTCTTGTACTTGAGCATTTTCCCAGAGAATTTCGTCATAAAGAAAAAGAAGCTGGTCAGGTTGTGGATAGCCGAGGGGTTTGTGGAGGAACAAAGGGGTTGGACACCGGAAGAGCGAGCGGAGGAGTTGCTAGAGGAGCTTGTTAGCAAGAACTTGGTTGAGGCTTCAAACAAAGCATGCAAGAGGACATACAGAATGCACGACGTTATGCGAGAGTTGGCAGTGTGGATTGCAGCGGATGAAAGGTTCCTCATGGTAGTACATGATGGGATACAAGAGAAGCCATGTTGCCGAGCTCGCCGTCTATCCATCCAAACCAGAGGAAAAGGCAGCTGCTTGGAATGCACAGGTAAGTTTCATGTCCATTCTATCATAAATTTTGATAAGAACTGCTCAGTTGAATTGAAAAGAATGTGGTCACACTCCAAGTTTCTCAGAGTTTTAGACCTTGAAGGTCTGAGAATTGATAAATGCCCAGATAAGTTGGAGAAACTTCTCAATCTGAGGTATTTGAGTCTGAGAAAAACTGGCATTAAGAATCTTCCTCATGGTTTTGAGAAGTTCCCAAGTCTTGAAACACTTGACTTGCGTGAAACAGAGCTACAAGAACTACCTTTAGGAAGGGGCATCAAAACGATGCTACCTTCAGAATATGTGTACTCCAAGTACCTACAAAAACTGCGTCACTTGTGTGTTGGCTGCTCCCCATTCTGCTAATTCTGGGTATGTGGTTTCCCTTGGCATTCCACCACCACAAGGAGTGTGTGAGTTCATAAATCTGCAGACATTAGCACACATCAAAGCCGATGAGACGTTTGTAACAAATGTTGGAAAGCTTACTCAGTTGAAAAAATTGGGGATCACAAATGTGAGAGAAGTAGACACAGAAAAGTTGCTCTTGTCTATCAAGAAGATGACCACACTAAGGCATCTTTCCATCACAGCAGCTCCCGGGCAGCCCCTCACGTTGGAGAGTGCTTCTAATTCCTTTCCCCCAACGTCCATTCAAAAGCTAATGCTCATGGGGAAAATGAGAGATCAGAAGCTGCCCACATGGATCACGTCGCTCAAAAGCCTCACACTTCTCCGATTGAGGGCTTCTAAGCTAAGTTATGACCCTCTACCTGCTCTTCGAGTTCTGGGCAGCCTGGAAGAGATCGAACTAAGGGATGCATACATTGGGAAGAAGCTAAACTTTCCAAGTGGGTCGTTTCTAAAGCTTAAGAAGCTACAACTCTGGGACCTTCACAACTTGGAAGGAATAACCATTAATCAAGGAGCTGTGCCTATCATCAGTGAAATGCATTTTTACAACTGCGAGAGGTTGGTAGAAGCGCCACAACATGAAGGCCGGTATGATTTATTTATGGCAAATATATCTTGTTAAGCAGGCTCTCAAGTATTGAGATTCTTAGGAGTTTGGAGTGATGACGTCCACCTACCTCTCCCACTGCGACAACTAGTATTCATGCACAAAAGCCTCATGGTTGTAGAATTCGATTTACACTTTCATTTGTGCCATTTGAGAATATACATTGTTCATGAGTTCATAAGTCCTTGCATTTTCGTAACTTCCAATTTTTAATTATGTGATTCATCTTTTACTGAAATTGTCTCGAATTTGGTTACACTTGGCCGCCGTTTTAGATCAAGGAAAAGTCTGGTTGGTGCTTACACAGTTGTTGAATTTATTGTAGTCGTCGTCTTGCTATAGACAACAGATGTGGACCATATTCTTCGCCTGTGATCTAATGAACACCAAAGTAACCAGTTCGTGCAAATATCGTAGAATAAAAAAAGCAATTAAACAACGGGATTCTCATGTGCCCCAGTGAAATTCAATAGAAGGTGGATTTTTACTTTCCTTTGACAGCGTTTGTGCGCTGCAGATGATAAAAAATAAACAAACAGTCTCGTGTACCAACAACCAATGTTCCACGTTATAATCTTAGTAGTGGGTATGTAAAAGTGAAATATATAATTAGGATTATCATATGCATGGTGATATGCATCATTCTCCGTTTTCAACAATTTGATAAAGCTGCTTTGGTAAAAAAGAAAATAATTTAATCAAACTAGCTATTTACTTACAAAAATGTCAAATATTCGTGATCCAACAAAATCCTAACTAAAAAAGCACACGAGAAGCTCCTATAAATGTATTCCATAGATGAGACTTGGTAAAATAGCGATCAGACCTAATTTTTTTTAATGATTTGTTAGTTAATGAGGACTAAAGGAAGGGGAGGGACAAAAGCAAAGAAACAACTGGAGCCTTTCTAATTAAAAGATTCCTACTTCTCGTTCACACCCGTGTCTTATCTGAATAAAAAACAGAGCTTGCACGTGTAAGTTATTAATTAATCTCCGAAGCTTGACAATTATATATATGCTGCTGAGTACTGACATCTACCTTCTTACAAACATGACATAATTAGAGCTTTACCACTCTTCCTAATTCTTAACCTCAAAATTCTTAACACCTTTCGAACTTTTCACGCAATCGAGAACGATTTTTTATATAAAATTTATTTTCTCTAATATTTTTTCTCCCCTTACTCTTTAATTGTACATTTTTGGTCCAAAATTAATGCTCTTTTGGGATGTATATCTTAGAATCAAAAGTACTTTCTAGGTTGTTAGAGGGTTGCAACATTTCTTGATCCTAAATATTTTCTATAAATTCTGATTTTTGTTTGCACATGAGAATCATCCTTCCATCTTTCTACATAATAATTCATTGGCAGAAATAAAAATATGGCCAATGTATTTTGTTGATATAATGACCCGGCCTAAAGTGTACTCTACTGAGCCTAAATTATTTTTTAAAAATAATTAATCTAAGTTAAAGATATATGATCTATTTCTATTAATAAATTGGATTTTACTCTAGTAATTATTAAATGTTGGATTAAGTTGAGGTATTTTACAATCAACCCGTCTTAACAAATTTTGTCATCGAAATTTCTATACTCAACCCGTCGCTAGCCCTAACTCATATCCTTTTTGGCCTTTAGTTGGGTATCAGACCAAACTTGGTTCCGTAGAAGATAGTGGAGAAAAAAATAAAAAAGGGAAGGGAAACCTTATTCTCCAGTATAATCCTATACAAAGTATTGAAGGAAGAGCAAAAAATCTTAAGATCTCAATTGTAAGGGTTGAGTGAGTTTTTTGTATATCTTTATAAATTTGAGGCTTGTAATCTTTAACTGAAGTAATGAATGGTTTGTCACTATCGTGGTTTTTACATTACGGTAGAAAGAAAGTTTTTCACGTTAATTCACTTTGTTCTTTTATGTTTATTTTATCTTATTTACCATGTATCTTTTTTCGTGTCTCATATGTTCGACGTTGTTTTGATCGATCTCTTGGGGATTTATTTTTCTCAACACTACATACATATGAATGGGGTGAGACGTTGTGCTCCGAAATCTCGTCACGTCAAGTCAAAGGAGATTTATACCGGCAATAGGGTTGCAGGTGATTTTTTAAAATTTTTTGTTAACCTACTCAAGAAAAATAAGAGGCTCAAACAATCAAATTACAACAAAAATAAAATAAAAAATAAGTAATTAGAATTTATCTTGTTATTTAATTAAATTTTATCTTTTAAATTAGATTTTTTTAATGGTTGTAATATATGTTATTTTTTAATTGAAACTATATATATAATTAGAATTTAGATCTATATTTAATATATTATATATATGGCACTTATATTTTGCTTGTAGTATTACTAAAACTGGATGTTTTCAAGCACCGTGATCGGCGGGAGATAACCACAGATCCGGGGAGTCTGAGGTGGTGGAGAGGTGCTCCTTAGCGCGAGCTGTGTCAAGAAAAAGAGGCAAAAGCTAAAGTGGTAAAGTGAGGGTTCGGATTAGCAGATTTACATATCAAATGATATATCAATATAATATGTATACTTTATTATTGCATATACTTTGGGAAGGTTTTTTGATTCTGGTTCCGGTGTTTATACTGCATGGTGGGGATAGAACAGTGAACGAGAGTAGGAAGTGATTAGAGAATTAAGTGTTGTATTGCGCGGTGGTGTTTTTGTTGTGCTTCTTGTTCAAGGACGTCGGACAGAGTGTTACAGTTTAATTAGTTTGATTCTGTGCTCTTCTTGTTGTTGTTGTTGATCCCATTGGATTGGTTGGAGCTTGTGCTTTCATGGCTACGCTGTAGCTGAATAACTTGTCATAAGAGTGGACGATAAGCTTCTCTTGAGCTAAGAGTGGTCAAGAGCTTAATTTATGTCTTTTTGTCCTTCCATGCAACCCTTTAATTTTAGTCTGAATAATGTGTGGAACTTGTACATCTCAGTGGCCATTTTTAGTCGTATTTTAAGTGGTCATTGCATAGATCGGAAACTGGGATGTATGCAATTTTGTGTGTGTATATAAATATATATACTTAAGTGGGAAGACTAATTCTATTGTGAGGCCTACTCTTTTATTATTCTTCCTATTTTTAGTGGAAATTAGTTATGTTGGATATGTTTAATTCTAAAAGTTCAAATGTTATAATTCGAGTAATTATGATCTACCCTATGTGTATTTACCAGGTCGTTTATTCTCTTCATTTATGTGTTTGTTAGACGTTCTTTTTTTATTTATTTTTTGCTATTTGTATGCTGTTTGTCTTTTTTTATTCCCAGTAAACTAGTCAAGTTTAGAACCATATTACATAAATATATATTTTGAAAGCTGTGACTACCGTCTCTGCAACTAATGGTGCTTAATTTCCTACAAGTCTCTTGTTATAATGTAAAGCCTTTGTTCAAGGTGTTATTAGAGCAATATGAGTGTGGAACCAGATCATCAACCTCTTGCAAAATGTTGACTGGTTTGTTTTTAATTTTAGATTAAATTAGGATCATCTTTTGTGGCCATGGCATGAATGAAGGAACCAACAGGTGGAATTATAATGGGCTAATTACTGTTTTTGTGTAATATTAGATACATAAACATTATGCAATTGTTTGCTTATTAATGCAATGGAGATCAATGTATCTACCGCTTTCAATTTCAATCTTTGGTCTTGTCGAAACAGTGTACAAAATGCCTCCCCATTTTACAGGTTGTTTCATTCTGTTTTTGCAAACAAGATTTCCACATAGTTGTTCCAAACAGGGAGAATAAGAACGATTTTAAACTCCTTTTGTTTGATCTTAACAAAATCAGTATGCAAGGTATATGACATATGTTTACATCAATAATCATTTTAAGAATATTTCTTTTGAACTTTGCGACATGATCTTTTGTGTTTCTTTCAATAGGGGAAGCAGGCAGGCATCAATTGGCATGAAACAAAGGAAAAGGCTGATTTCCGCTTAAGAAGCCCAATAGATTGATTGTCACTTTTTCTGCCTATGTTTTCAATTTTCAATCAAGAGCAAAAATAAACGAAACAATGAAAGGCTAATTTCTGCTTAAGAAGCTGAGTAGATTGATTGTCACTTTCCATGCCTATGTTTTAAAATTTCAATTTAGAGCAAAAAATTGAGTTATTGATATATTCCTTAAATTTTTTCAATGGGCAGGGGCATGAAAATTAAATTTATTTTCAACATAAAAATTATTTTTAATATAGGTTAATTATTTTTTATATATATATATATATATTCGGGCACAGGCCCTACGAATCAGTCTTCACTTCGTATTGAATTGAGTTAGACAGGTTTGGCGGGATCAAAGGCACCCTTTTCATATAAAAAAATTGTACGAGTTAAATAAATAAAAATAAAATGCCAAATGCTAGGAATAAACACCTAATTTTTTTGATGTGGTTTTTTAAGTTTCAACTCAAATCCCTAAGTTAATATACAGTGAGATTGATACACACAATCTATTATTTCTTCTTTAATTTTATACTTTATATAAAATAGTAAATTTTGCTGCTTTTAAATAAATTCACTTTTGATAGCTTTGATTTCAATACCTTAGTTCATCTTTTTATTGTGTCTCATCACTGTGTCCGGAGCGTCAAAAAATGGTGGGGTAACAAGTTTAGTCTCAATTCGAAGTCGGGTAGACCGTTAAATTATTTTTGGAATGATAATTGATTGAACCAGGCCGCTTTAGGTTGGTTTAAAGCAGGATAAATGCTGGACTAGACCAGGTGGTGTGTGCAGTCGAGTGAATTTTTTCACGCAATCGAGTGGATTTTTTCTATAAAATTTATTCTCTCCGATATTTTTCTCCCCTTACTCTTTAATTGCACATTTTTTGTCCAAAATTAATGCTCTTGTGGGATGTATATCTTAAAAACAAAAGTACTTCCTAGGTTGTTAGAGGGTTGCAACATTTCTTAATCCTAAATATTTTCTATAAATTTTGATTTTTTTTGCACGTGAGAATCATCCTTTCATCTTTCTACCTAATAATTCACGGGCAAAAATAAAAATATGGTCGATGTACTTTGTCATTGTAACGACCTGACCCAAAGTGTAGTCTAGTGGGCCCAAATTATTTCTTTAAAAATAATTAATTTAAATTAAAGATATAAAATATATTTTTATTAATAAATTAGATTTTACTCTAGTAATTATTGGACTAAGTTAAGGGATTATGTAATCTACCTGTCTTAAAAATTTAATCCTTGAAATTTATATACTTAACCCATCGCTAGCCCTAGCTTATATCTTTTTTGGCCCTTAGCTGGGTATTAGACCAAACTTGGTTGTGTATTAGATAGTGGAGAAAAAAAATAAAAGAGGGAAGGAAAACCTTATTCTCCAGTATAACCCTATACAAAGTATTGAAGTAAGAAAAATCTTAAGATCTCAATTATAAGGGTTGAGTGAGGTTTTTGTAAATCTTTATAAACTTGAGGGTTTTATTTTTTGACTGACGTAATGAATGGTTCACCATTATCCCATTATTTTTAACTCACAACAGAGGAAGCTTTTCCACTTTAGTTCACTATGTTTTTTAATGTTTGTTTTATCTTATTTACCTGGTATACTTTTTCCAGTCTCACATATTCATTGTTGTTTCGATCGATCTCTTGGTGATTTTTTTTCTCAATGCAACATTGTGAGAGCTTTTGCTCCTATATCTCCTCACGTCAAGTCATAGGAGTTTTATAACCGGCAATAGGGTGCAGGTGATTTTAAAAATTTTTTTTATAAACCTACTCAAGCAAAATAAGAGGCTCAAACAATCAAATTACAACAAAAATAAAATAAAAATTAAATAAATAGAATTTATCTTGTTATTTATCTTGTTTTTTCTGCCTATGTTTTCAATTTTCAATCAAGAGCAAAAATAAACGAAACAATGAAAGGCTAATTTCTGCTTAAGAAGCTGAGTAGATTGATTGTCACTTTCTATGCCTATATTTTAAATTTTCAATTTAGTGCAAAAAATTGAGTTATTGATATATTCCTTAAATTTTTTAAGTGGCAGGGGCATGAAAATTAAATTTATTTTCAACATAAAAATTATTTTTAATATAGGTTAATTTATTATTATTATTATTATTATTATATATATATATATATATATATATATATTCGGGTGCGGGATTTTTGACCCTACAAATCGGTCTTCACTTCGTGTTGAATTGAGTTAAACAGGTTTGGCGGGATCAAAGGCGCCCTTTTCGAATAAAAAAATTGTACAAGTTAAATAAATAAAAATAAAATGCCGAATGCTAAGAATAAACACCTAAGAATTTTGATGTGGTTTTTTAAGTTTCAACTCAAATCCCTAAGTTAATATATAGTGAGATTGATACACACAATCTATTATTTCTTCTTTAATTTTACACTTTATATAAAATAGTAAATTTTGCTGCTTTTAAATAAATTCACTTTTGATAGCTTTGATTTCAATACCTTAGTTCATCTTTTTATTGTCTTTAAATCTTCAAAATAACCTTATCACTCTGTCCACGAAACAAGGAGTATAAATTGATTAAACTGACCCTGGTATCCAATACTCCTCCATTCGATACATTCCTACCATAGAATTTTGTTACAAAGCCCATACATTGGCCCCTTGGAATTCCTAATGCAGCACCTTATGAAAACAGAAAATTCGTATCTACGGATCATGAACAAGCTGGGGAAAGTAAGTTAGGACTATGTTTTGTTTGGTTATCATGGTATTTATTACAGTTAGATGATAGCATTTTATCATATTGCATATTATTGGCCTCACTGATTTGTATTCACTCAATTATATCAATTATACATACGTAGGACCTTCTAAGGATGTTGACTCCGACACTGGGAACAAGGAAGAAGTTCATCACTCTTTTCCTTATCGAAGACCGGGTTGTAATTGGTAGAGTGGCGAAAGATTTCATAAATGTTCAACTCGGCTTCCTCACCCTCCCTTTTGGATCCATTGCCGCAGCCTTTCTGGTGTAAACTCGTCTCTTAAGTGCATAGATAACTTGCACCAGGTCGTCAAGAGATTCCGATCTGACGATCTCTTTTGCAAATGATGGCCATCAGCAAAACGATTCGGAAACCATCTACTCAATCCTGCAGCTGCGGTCCATCAAACTAGTCGGAATGAGCTGCTCAAGATTGGGAGACAACCTTTTTCTATCTATGTTATGGAGTGTAGATCTTGTGATATTACTGGCGTTAACATTTTTTGTACTGAGAGTGGTCACACTCACGTCAAACTTGAGACAATAAATCCCAAAAACAATGGATAGCAGAGGACGAAAATTATGGAAATTTGTTAATATTCAGATAAGGGTACACATCAGAGAAATTATTGATCTTTGCATAATGAAGGTAACATGTCGGCCATATTTTTCGAACATGATACAGCCTACTAATCTTGTTGGATGCAGTGTATCCTTGTTTTTCAAATGTTGCTTATTTTTTTTATAATTTCCTATCTGGACAATGATTTGATCTATAATATATAGTCTGCGCAGATGATAGTTATTAGTTAACCTAACGCTAGTTCTGTTATCTTTTCATGTAGTTCATTATCTTGTTAAAACTGTAATGAAGTCAATACCATTTCTAAATCTAGGATATGTCATGTTATTTACATTTCTGCAACTTCTAGATTCAGACCTTGAAGATGGTGACGACATAGGGGATGATGAGGGAGGACAAGATTCTTTTATGCAATCTTATTCTGATGTTCTAAATAAGCAATTGAAAGACGCCACATTGCAGAAAAGTTTTATTCCTGCAAATCAAACAACAGAAAGTGCTAGCAAGGTAAGATGCTAGAATGCTGGTGATCCCCTGTTGTCATTTCCATGTTCTTCCTTAATTATTTTGGAACACTGTTGATTATTGCTTCTCGTGCGCTGCAGGGTGCTTCCACGTCTAATGTTTCAAATGACATGGATGTGGAGTTTACGCCTGTTGTTGTGGACATAAACCTTGTGAAGAGTCTTATCGATTCATTTTCTTCCCAACAAGGTCTTCCTGGACCTGCTTCTAATTTGCTTGGTGCTATGGATGTAAAGCTGCCAGAGGATGTGAGCAAGAAGGATGCATAGTTCCACAGCTAAGCTGCAGGTTTGAGTAATTTGTAGTATCTTCAGAATTAATTTTCATCTTGATTAGTGTTGAGCATGGAGCCATTGTATATAATTTCCATACTATTGCTCACAAGTTAAAATGAGAATGGATTGTAAATAATAGCTATTTACTCCCAAAGAAACAATAGATAGCATCCAGCTATGTCCCATCGGAAATAAACCTGCGACTTCATTTCTTGAGAAGTTTTGAGTTTTGACAACCTTGTTGCCTTTTTAACCATACTTTAGGCTTTAGCAATATTCAATTAGGCGAGTTGATGGTTATCGTCCGTCATGACAGTAAAGTATTTTCATGACCTAATAATTGACACTTGGTGGCGGACTTGTGCATATACCATTGAGAAAAAAATTCTAACTTTTAAACCCCTTTCCATCTTCCCAACTTTTAAAACCCTCCTTTTGATACATTAAACATTGTCAAATATAAGCTTAAAATAAACTGGGTAATTAATATTTAACAATATCAACTACTCGTGTCAATGTCAACATCATGAAGGTAGACAATTTTACGATCAATAATGAATATTCGTAAATGCATGAGAAGTCGCATTGACCCGGACCTCAAAAGTTGTCACTGGCCATGAAGAATAAATACTGGCCATGGACAGGTTCAATAAAACTAAAGCAAAGAGCCATTTGGTAATCTATTGGCCAACGATGTCGATAAGTTTGGATGAGGGGATGGATGGGGTGGTGGACACCATGCATGTGAACGTAAAAAAACTCAAACCGAGCTTCTATCTAATCTTATTAATAAAAGACAACTCAGTATTTTTATGAGATTAAAAGTACGAAAATTAATTAATCAAAATATTAAATATTTTTTAAAAAATGATAAAATGTTTCCCATGAAGTGATCACGGGTTTAAATCTTGTTAACTATAATTTCTTAAAAATAAATACTAATTTAAATTTTTTAAAAAATAATAAAAATATCTATTACGATAAAATGTTATGGTGTCAAATTCAAGTAATCTCAAATTTTAATATTTTACTAACAAGAGTCTATTTAATTTCTTGAAAAAAATATAATAAAAATTAAATATTTATAATTTATTTTTTCATTTAAATAAGATATATTTTTAAAATTAATTAAAATTTCTATCTAGTATGTTATATGATTTCAATTTATCTCATTATTCAATAAAAATTTATGCATACAATTAATATTTATCCAATATATGTTGTACTAGGCGACATCTTGCTTAGTTTTCAATCAAAGATATCAGTCTCAAAATCTGCTTGAAATATCATGAAATTTTCTTTCCAATTAACACACACAAAGATGACAAGAAAAGAGAAAGGTTTGATTTGTTCTCAATAGTTACACGGCAAGCAGAGAAAAAGGTTTGTCTTGAAAAAACAAAAATAAAAATTTAAAAATTTATAATTTATTTTTTTATTTAAATAAAATATATCTTTAAAATTAATCAAAATTTATATCTAACATATTAAAATATTATAATTTACCTTATTATTCAATATAAAATTAAAATTTATCTCCTATATATTGTGCAAGGCGACATCTTACCTAGTTTTCGATCAAAGACAACATCTTAGTAAAATTCTAGCTTGAAACGGTGAGGAACTTTCTTTCCGATGAACACACACGAACATGTCAAAACTAGATGAGAAAAAAAGACAAGAAGAGAAAAATGTTTGATTTGTTCCCCCTGGTTACCCAAGCAAGACAGAGAGAAAGGTTTGTCTTGGGGTGAGAGACGTCCGTACCAACTTTGTCTCCGATCTAAATTTTAAAAAATTCTATAAAAAATTGCATAAATTCCAAGCAGGTTATTTTTCTCATCAATTTGGGGTGATGGCCACCAAAGGGGGATAAAACAAAAGCCAGGAAAAAAAGGGGGACATTATAGCTTCTACTGAATTGTATTATCAAACAATTTTTGGGGCCCACCAATCAGCTGTTCTTGAAAAAACATAAAATTTTTAAAAATTAAATTTAAAATTACGAAATTTAAAAATAAAAATACTTTTTATTCGTAAAAGTGCTTAAAAAATATATGAGTTAGCCATGTGATCATCTGCCCCTCTCGTGCAAGACAAGACTTCAACTTGTGTAAAATCAACGAAATGTCAATGTTTGACCAAGTCACAACTGGATCAATTAATAGTTCCGCTTAGTAATTCCAAGTCGCAACTAGATCAATTAATAGTTCCGTGTAATAAGACTAAGTCGCAACTGGATCAATTAAGTATATACGGATTTGAGCCGAGCTCGAATATATAAAAAGATATTCGAGTTAAACTCAAAAATATATGTTTAAAACTCGTTCAATTTTAAGTTAATTTTAATTAAATTTCGAATTATTTAGACCAAATTCGAATACAAATTAAGTTCGACTGCTACTGTTTAACACCCCGTTTAACGCCCCTGAGTAAGACAGAGTCGCAAATAAATCAATTAATAGTTCAGCGTAGTAGGACCAAGTCGCAGGATCAGGTTTGGGAAAGAATCGTTATAAATCCTTGGCACCTTGTATCACAGGACAACAAATTGCTTTGAGCTGGTAGATACTATAGCTAGAATAAAGCCCCTAGTCTGTATCTCCGGAGAGAAACCATGGCCGACGAAGCTTTGAACTCCTTCGCCGGGGGCACAGCCCACGGCCTCGTCGCCTTCTTGCTAGCATGGCTTCGCCAAGAGAAGCTCTTCCTCGAAGGCCTGCCCCGCGATATGGAGAACCTAAGGAAGGAGTTGGAGTTGGCCGCGTCCTTTCACGAGGGCAAGGCCGAGAGGGAAGAGAAAGATGGTGCTAGAAAATGGTGGGTGCAGCTCCGAGACGCTGCTCTTGAAGCGGAGGAGGTGATGGACGAGTACGTGTACTACAATGCAAGATCTCCCAACGTCCGCGTGGGGGGTAGTCGCAAGGCCGCCTTCTCCTTCGCCACTGTGGCCGAGAAGCACCAAATTGCATCTCGTGCACAGCTCGTTTACAAAAGTTTGATGATATCAACAAGCGAGCACGGCGCTACGGCCTCGTCGGCACGCCAACAGAAAACCCTGCTCGCGGTGGAAGCAGCCATCTCCAATCACAACGATCGTCCTCCCCCATCTACGGCGACAAGCCGGTCATTGGGTTCGACCGTGAACGGGAAGCGCTTGCTCGGTTGCTGACAGATGTTGTGCGCCAGCGGAAGGTGGTCAGAGTGAAGGGGATGGTAGGCTTGGGCAAGACCACGCTCGCAAACAGCGCTTACCAGCAGGTGAAGGCCACGTTCGACTGCTCTGCTTGGATCATCGTCTCCGAATCATGCTCCATCCAAGATCTGCTTGGGAACATGATAAGGAAGATCAAGGGTAATGCTCCGGTTGATGAGGCAATGGTACGTCCAGAACTGAGGGACCATTTGAAGAGCAAGAAGTATTTAATTGTGTTGGACAATATGCGCGAGTACCATTTTTGGAATGACTTGGAATCCTTATTCCCAGACAACAACAATGGTAGCAGGATCATCATCACAACTAGCACGGATGTGGCTTTCCCCTTGGGAGATAATCACCGAGATTTTGAGCTAAAGCCCATGAGCAACCAACATGCTTGGGATCTCTTCTCCCAAGTAGCTTTTGCCGGGAAAAATTGCCCAGAAGATGTTGAGAGCTCGGCAAGGGAAATTGTTGCCAGATTGGGTGGTCTACCATTGGCAATTGTGACTACGGCGAGACTAATGGCTTCTTGCAGCCAAACTGCTAACGAGTGGAGATGCGTTGAAAGCAAACTCGGGTGGTACCTTAACAGAAGCGAAGAATGCGAAGAGGTCAAAAGGGCTCTCTTGTTGAGCTTCGACGAATTGCCATACCACCTCAAACATTGCTTCTTGTACTTAAGCATTTTCCCAGAGAATTTCGTCATAAAGAAAAAGAAGCTGGTCAGGTTGTGGATAGCCGAGGGGTTTGTCGAGGAAGAAAGAGATTGGACACCGGAAGAGCGAGCGGAGAAGTTGCTAGAGGAGCTTGTTAGCAAGAACTTGGTTGAGGCTTCAAACAAAGCATGCAAGAGGACATACAGAATGCACGCCGTTATGCGAGAGTTGGCAATGTGGATTGCAGAGGATGAAAGGTTCCTCATGGTAGTACATGATGGGATACAAGAGAAGCCATGTTACCGAGCTCGCCGTCTATCCATCCAAACCAGAGGAAAAGGTAGCTGCTTGGAACACACAGATAAGTTTCATCTCCATTCTATCATAAATTTTGATAAGAGCTGCTCAATTGAATTGAAAAGAATGTGGTCACACTCCAAGTTTCTCAGAGTTTTAGACCTTGAAGGTCTGAGAATTAAAAAATGCCCAGATAAGTTGGAGAAACTTCTCAATCTGAGGTATTTGAGTCTGAGAAAAACTGGCATTAAGAATCTTCCTCATGGTTTTGAGAAGTTCCCAAGTCTTGAAACACTGGACTTGCGTGAAACAGAGCTACAAGAACTACCTTTAGGAAGGGGCATCAAAACGATGCTACCTTCAGAATATGTGTACTCCAAGTACCTACAAAAACTGCGTCACTTGTATGTTGGCCCTTCCCATCCTGCTAATTCTGGGTATGTGGTTTCCCTTGGCATTCCACCACCACAAGGAGTGTGTGAGTTCATAAATCTGCAGACATTAGCACACATCAAAGCCGATGAGACGTTTGTAACAAATGTTGGAAAGCTTACTCAGTTGAAAAAATTGGGGATCACAAATGTGAGAGAAGTAGACACAGAAAAGTTGCTCTTGTCTATCAAGAAGATGACCACACTACGGCATCTTTCCATCACAGCAGCTCCCGAGCAGCACCTCACGTTGGAGAATGCTTCTAATTCCTCTCCCCCAACGTCCATTCAAAAGCTTATACTCATTGGGGAAATGAGAGATCAGAAGCTGCCCGCATGGATCACGTCGCTCGAAAGGCTCACACTTCTCCGATTGAGGGCTTCTAAGCTAAGTTGTGACCCTCTAAGTTCTCTTAAAGTTCTGAAAAGCCTGGAAGAGATCGAATTTAGGGATGCATACATTGGCAAGATCCTAAACTTTCCAGGTGGGTCGTTTCTAAAGCTTAAGAAGCTACAACTCTGGGACCTTCACAACTTGGAAGGAATAACCATTGAGCAAGGAGCTGTGCCTATCATCGGTGAAATGCATTTTTACAACTGCAAGAGGTTGGTAGAAGCGCCACAACATGAAGGCCGGTATGATTTATTTATGGCAGATATATCTTGTTAAGCAGGCTCTTAAGTACCGAGATTCTTTGGAGTTTGGAGTGATGACGTCAACCTACCTCTCCCACTGCATTCAATAGATGAGACTTGGTAAACTAGAGATCAGAATCAATTTTTTTAATGATTTGTTAGTTAATGAGGACAAAACGAACGGGAGGGACAAAAGCAATGAAACAACCGGAGACTTTCTAATTGAAAGATTCCTACTTATAGTTGACACCCGTGTCTTATCTGATATAAAAAACAGGGCTTGCACTGTGCAAGTTATTAATTAATCTCCGAAGCTTTACAATTATGTATATTCTGCTCGGTACTGACATCTACCTCCCTACGCAACACGAGATAATTAGAGCTTTACCACTCTTCCTAATTCTTAGCTCTAAATTCTTAACACCTTTCAACTTTTCATGCAATCGAGAGGACTTTTTCTGTAAAATTTATTCTCTCCGGTATTTTTTCTCCCCTTACTCTTTAATTGTATATTTTTTGTCCAAAATTAATGCTCTTGTGGGATGTATATCTTAAAAACAAAAGTACTTTCTAGGTTGTTAGATGGTTGCAACATTTCTTTATCTTAAATATTTTCTATAAATTCTGATTTTTTTTTGCATGTGAGAATCATCCTTTCATCTTTCTACATAATAATTCACCGGCAAAAATAAAAATATGGTCGATGTACTTTGTCATTATAACGACCCGGTCCAAAGTGTAGTCTAGTGGGCTCAAATTATTTCTTTAAAAATAATTAATTTAAGTTGAAGATATATAATTTATTTTTATTAATAAATCAAATTTTACTCTAGTAAGTATTGAACTAAGTTAAGGGATTTTATAATCTACCTGTTTTAAAAATTTTGTGTTCAAAATTTCTATACGTAATGTATCGCTAGCCCTAACTCATATCTTTTTTGGCCCTTAACTGGGTATTAGGCCAATCCTAGTTCTGTATTAGATAATAGAGAAAAAAAAAGGGAAGGGAAACCTTATTCTCACATTATAATTTTATACAAAGTATCCAAGTAAAATTAAGATCTCAATTATAAGGGTTGAGTGAGTTTTTTGTACATCTTTATAACCTTGAGTGTTTTACTTTTTTACTAACATAATAAATAGTTCTCCATTATCCTATTATTTTAGCTCATAATAAAAAGAAGGTTTTTCACGTTAATTCACTATGTTCTTTTATGTTTGTTTTATCTTATTTATCGGGTATATTTTTTCCCGTCTCACAAATTCGTTGTTGTTTCGATTGACCTCTTGGGAATTTTTTTTCTCAATGCAACATAGTGAGAGGTTGTGCTCCTAAATCTCCTCACGTCAAGTCACAGGAGATTTATAACTGGCAATAGGGTGCAGGTGATTTTTTTAAAATTTTTTATTAACCTACTCAAGGAAAATAAGAGGCTCAAACAATCAAATTATAACAAAAATAAAATAAAAATTAAATAATTAGAATTTATCTTGTTATTTAATTAAAATTTATCTTTTAAATTAGATTTTTTAATGGTTATAATATATGTTATTATTTAATTAAAAAATATATAATTAGAATTTAGATCTATATTTAATATATTATATAGAGGGCACTGATATTTTGCTTGTAGTATTACTAAAACTGGATGTTTTCAGGCACCGCGATCGGCGGGAGATAACTACAGATCCGGGGGAGTTTGAGGCGGTGGAGAGGTGCTACTTAGCGCGAGCTTTGTCACGAAAAAGAGGCAAAAGCTAAAGTGGTAAAGTGAGGGTCCGGATTAGCAGATTTACATATCAAATGATATATCAATATAATATGTATACTTTATTATTGCATATACTTTGGGAAGGTTTTTTGATTCTGGTTCCGGTGTTTATACTGCATGGTGGGGATAGAACAGTGAATGAGAGTAGGAAGTGCTTAGAGAATTTAGTGTTGTATTGCGCGGTGGTGTTTTTGTTGTGCTTCTTGTTGATGGACGTCGGCCAGAGTGTTACTGTTTAATTAGTTTGATTCTGTGCTCTTCTTGTTGTTGTTGATCCCATTGGATTGGTTGGAGCTTGTGCTTTCATGGCTATGCTGTAGCTGAATAACTTGTCGATAAGAGTGGACGATGAGCTTCTCTTGAGCTCAGAGTGGTCAAGAGCTTAATTTATGTCTTTTTGTTATTCCATGCAACCCTTTAATTGTAGTCTGAATAATGTGTGGAACTTGTACATCTCAGTGGCCATTTTTAGTCGTTATTTTAAGTGGTGATTGCATAGATCCTAAACTAGGATGCATGCAATTTTGTACATCTCCGTCGTCGCCACCCCGCCCTCCGCCGCGCCCCCAACTGCCCCTGGCCGACCCCGCCTGCAGCCCTCCCCCCACCTGCCCTATTCCCCCCCTCCCCCTCGCCCGGTTTCCCCCGCCGCTCGTTTTGCCCCCACTCCTGCTGCCGCCCCGCCCGCCGACCGAGCTTCTCCCCACCGTCTGCTGCCCTGGTGTAACACCCCGTTTCGGCTCACCCGTGAACCGACCCGGAAATGTCACCGGCGACCGAACCGTTCGCTAATCTACTGGGTTCGGTTAAGCCGTCCAGGATCTGCTCTCGGCGTTTTAAGATGGAGATGCAAACATGAAATGCATGGATGGGATGCGTGGGTTCTAACGGAGTCCTACATACATGCCATGACGTGCAAGCAAAGACAAGATAAAATAATAAATGAGAAACCAAAAGAAAATATATACTATTTTATGAAAATACGGTAAAACATGATAATCTATCGTAGCATTCATCATTATCTCCTTCGTTTCAATTGAACCGAGCCTGAACTCCAAACTCACTACTCATTCACATTTATCCATTCATTTCATAACAAGCA